>MKYW01000091.1:227092-248371 GCA_015776835.1 Aphidius ervi
AAAAAAAAAAAAAGTTGCTTAATCTCTAAGAATACATGATTCAATCCATCGCCCTTTTATTATCACGGCCAGTCGTTACAAATTAGTTTCAACTGGAGAAATTTAAGTAATATTATTAATTGATTTTTAAATTTTTTATTTTTCAACATTTTTTTCTTTCTTCCTGTATTAATATTTTATTCCAGTCTATTTTGTTTTTCTTTGTTTTTAAATGTTGTGGTAAATATTTGTAGTATATAATAGCTGATTTGTTTTTTTTTTTATCTCAATTCTAGAAATAAATTAAGTTTATTATTGATAACAATAATTAAAGAGGATGAAGGAGTGCAAAACGTTGTGTGAAAAATAGCTTTTTTTTTTTTTTTTTNAAAAAAAATTGGATAAATAGAGGACAAAAAAAAAAAAACAATTATTAATCAAGAAAGTTGAGATCAAAAGATGCTGCATCGGCAAATGAGACTGATGATATCAAGCGTCACAGTGCATCACGATGCCATACCCAGGTTTTTTTTGTATGATCAAAACGATGAGCTAGCCATTGTTGTTCAAGCAGTTGATATCTTTCTTTGCTCAGATACAATGGTTTACCACGTCTGAAAATAAAAAATATAAAAATTTTATTTAATTGAAAATATAAACATTTATAATTATTTAATCACATAATTTTATATTACTTGAGATCTTTGTCCTCTTCTTCAAAATCATCGAGATATAAAGAGCCCCATAAACAAGCCCGTCTACCTCGTATCACAATGATATAAGTGCTTGTAACAACAAGATAAATACCAGTACCACCACCACAATCAATTGAATGTTGTACAGCTTCACCAACATTTGCTTGTTTACAACAATTTTGTTTAAGACAAACAATTGTACCACATAATAAACAAATACTTATTTCAGGTGGCACTGAATGACATTTACAACATTGTTTTTCATGATAGTAAGTAAATAATTTTTCATATTCTCTTGGCAAATTTAATAATTTTGGTGCTTGCCAAGATATATGTTGATCAATAACTAAACGTTTACCAGCAATTTGACTACGTTTATAAAATGCTAAATATTGATCACACCATAATTTTGGTACATTTATTGATGTATCATCATCTTGCCAATTTAATGCAACAGCAGCATTAAAACAATCCCAATCCATACCTTCAGTAATAAGTTCTAAATAATAAACTAAACGTACAAATTCAGTTTGTCTTGTACGTATTTCTGGTAATGGTTGTGAATAAAGATGATGACGTAATAATGCAGCAACACGTAAAAATGGAAGACAAAGTAATTGTATTTGTTGTTCAATCGATTTATTATTACGATTTGTCACTTCATCATTATAAAATTCATTCATATTAAAATGATCAATTATATTTTTCATTATTAATTCAGAAGTTTTACGTTGTTGTTGTTGTTGTTGTTTATCATTATTTTTCGAATATTGTGAATAATAATTATTATCATTACCAAGTGTATCTCTTTCAGATTTTGTTAAACTACATGATACTTGTAAAAGTATTTGATAATATAATAAATTATAAATAACTTTAACAACTGTTGAAAAATATGTTTGATCAATATGCAATGGTAATATTAAACAAAATTGTATTAATAATGATGTTGGATCACGTAATAATAATGGTACTTCACGTTCATGTGGTGTTAATGCTAAAAATGTTGCTGGATGATCATCAGGTGGTGTACCACATAATTGTTGCCATGTTATATGTATAGGCCAATTTGTTAATACTCTTGCATGCATTGCTAATACATGTAATAATGCAACAATACAATCACGTTTTGGTGTTAATGATACATTACTTATTGTTGATGATGTTGAAGTTGATGTTGATGGTGATGTTGTCAATGGAATTGATGATAATGTACCACCACGTTGTACAATTTCAACTTCAAAATTTGTTCTTGCAACAGATGTTACAAATAAAAATAAACTTTGATGACTAGGCTGACAATTTTTTTGTTTATATTTAAGATATGTTGATGCTGTCATTTCTTCCATTGCTTTACCCATTGCTAAAGAAAGATTTGTTGTATTTGAATTATGTTGAATATCTTTTAAAAAGTTATTTAATTCACTGAGTATTGTTGCTGATGATGCATGACGTGATCTAACAATTGATGAACATTCACCAAGTTGTGGTGACATTGGTAATACTGAATTTGCAAGCTGTCTACATAATGGACATAAATATTCACCACGATCAACAGCAAGACTTTGTTGACGTTGTTGACTACGTAATGAATTTCTATATGCTTTTAAACAATCAAGATGTATATGATGTCCACATGTTTGTACATGTACACCACCTTCCCAACCAATATTAAGTGCTAATAACCATGATGATGTATCAAAATGACGATTCATTTCATCCATTCGATAATCAAAATGTGCACCACGTGTATCAGAACGTGAAATTTTTGGCTCATTATCAGATGTTGGTAAATTAAGACGTTCAGTATATTGTCTTTCATGACCAACAACACTTGTTGATTGTACTAATACAACAAGACCCATTGGTTTATCTTCGGTACTTGGTGTTGTTTGATTACATATAACACAATCATATTTTTTTTTATTTGTTAATTGTGTTGTTGTTGTTGTTGTTGTAGTTGTTGTTGTTTTTGATGATGATGATGATGTTGTATTTTGGGTTGTTGTATCACTTTGATCCCAATCCATACCAGAACCACCAGCTTCTTCTGTTTCCATATTTTTTTCTCTAAATTTTTTTTGTCTATTTGCAAACTCAGCTATTAATTTTTGTTGTCTTTCTTTAGCACGTTTTCTACGCTCTTCACGTTCATGATTATCACGTTCTCTTTGTTCAACTTCACATTCTTTTGTTTTTGGCCATAAACGATTTTTTGTATCAATTATATTTTGTTTTAAACTTGGATCTAAATTACTTATTTTACGTAATAATTTACTTATGAAAAATGGACCATCGCCAATTCTTGATTCTTCAAGTTTATCTGATAATTCAGAATTATTAATGTTACGTGTTGAATTTTCTGATGTACTAATATTTGTATTATTACAAATTTCATCAATATTAAAACTATCTGGTGTTTCTGATAATTGTGAATGAAGTTTAAGAAGTAGTGATATAATACTTTCACCAGTTTTTTGTTTATTTTCACATGAAAATTTTTGTGAATTATGATGATGAGATGATATTGATGTTACAATATCACGTGAATTTGTACTTGCACCAGGTGCTTGTGATGATGTTGATGGTGGATAATTTTGTGATACATTGGTTTGATTTGTATTTGCAACAAGACGTGGAAATATAACTTGTAAAAAATCAACTTCATTATTTGATGAATTTCTAAGTGAATGTTGCTGTTGTTGTCGTGGTTGTTGTTGTTGTTGTTGTTGTTGTTGTTGTTGTTGTTGTTGTTGTTGTTGTTCAACTTCTAATCCTTGTTGCTGTTGCTGATCAATTAGTGCAACTATTGTACCTTCATTTGTCAATAAATATGTATCAACTGGTGGTGGTAATGCACGTTGTTGATGTGATTGCATTGGTGCATCATTATCATTATTGTCATCGTCACCATTATCATCGTCACGAGAATTTCTAACAACTGTCAAACCCCATTCATTTGTTAAATCATTTGATGGTAATAATGCTGGTAATGGTGTTGTTTCCATAGGTGCAGTACGATTTATATCATCATTATTATTTATACGTTCTTCCTGTAATTCTAAATCCCAAACACCTTCTTGTTCACCAATTTCCACATCAAATTCGTCATTGAGCATTAATGAATTTTCTGTCATATCACTTTCAATTTCCCAATCTGCAGCAACTATACAAATAAAATAAAGAAAAATAATTTTAAATGATTATATAATAATAGTTAAAATACATAAATTATTGTTTTGGATATTTACCTTCTGGACTGAGATCTGATCGATTTTTTGGTATTATTGCTTTAAGATTTTCAATAATTCTATCATCTTGATACCATCTTGTAAAATCTGAATCTTTTAAACCACAAGCAATATCATCACTACTATTACCAGATCCTGTATAAGGACACAATGGATTATTCATTTTATCATCAGCATTAATTTTATTATCATCAGCAGTAACAACAGCCATTTCCATTAAATAAATTGCTAATGCTACAATATTTTCAGGTATATTATCATTAACTGCATTATACAATACAGAAAAAATCATTGAATGAAAAACTTTTGTTCTCAATACAATTCTTGGATCATCATAATCAGATGATACTGGTGATGGATAACGAAATGGTGGCCATAACGTTTTAAGTTTAGATGATTGTTTAGCATATTCAGTAAAACGATCCATTGATATTTGATAATCTTTACGATGTACTGCTCTTAATAATACATGTAGAGGATCATAAAGTTCTTCCCATACTTTTGATTTTGGTCCATACATACCTTGTTGCATTGTACCACTTGCTTCTAAATTTGGCGTACGAAATTGTGCAACTTCAGATAATACATTTTCAAAATCACGATTTGGTGTTGTACCACATCTTTCTGGCATTAATTCCATTAATTGTGAATGTGTTTTATCACCCATACATAATAATGTAACCATTTCTAAATGACTTATTTCAGTATCAGTTAATCCAAGATTTGTTCTAACATTAATTAATGTTGCTAAAAAAGTTAAACAACTTTCCATCATTGCTACATCATGTTCACCAGTTAATAATAAATTTCTATTTGAACGTGTAGTTCTTAAACTAAGCCATTCTTTAACATGAAATTTATCAATAATTGTATTTATAAATATATCTGGTTGTAATTTAGTTGCACATATTTGTAATAAATAAATATCAGCATCAACCATTGAATTACAAAAATTACATTGTATATATGTCATTGCTTGTCCTTTTATTTGTAAACCATTTCTAACCCAAAGACCATTTAATATTTCATGAAGTGCAACTTGTACTCTTAATGGATGCATCATTAATAAATGTAACATATCATTTGATGGTAATAATTGTTGTAATGTTGTACCTTGTTGTTTAACAGCTTGACACATAAATACTGAAAAATAACGATGTAATGGTATATGAAATGAAACATGATCAATATCACAAATATCTGGTGATGTAAAACCAATAGCATCAAGCCAATCTTGTAATGCTGTTAAACAAAATGTTAATGCTTTTTTACTAACATCTGATGATTCTGGACCACGTAAATGTGATACAAGTGCCCACATTGGATATGCACTTGCTTCAAGTTCAGCACTAAATGCAGCATAATATGTTGTTGGTTCAAATTCAACATGCGCACCCATTTCACGTTGATTAACATTCATACCTTGAAACATTGATAAAAAATCAAACCACATTTCTAATAATGTATCATCAGATAAAAATTTTAATGCAACTGGTTTATGACTTAATACATTATTTAAATCAGATACAAGTGGCCAATAACAATGTTCTTTCATAACTTGTCGTGCACAATCAACAACACAATGAAAATTTTTATTAGCAGTATGTAATGTATTTTCAATTAATATTTTACTCATCATATATTTTAAACTAATAACCATAACATGTAATAATTTAAGTTCATCAACCATTCTCAATGCAAGTGCTTCATTTGAAAATAATTGTACAGATACATGTACAACACGATTACTCAATGTATCTGGATCACTTGATTTTTCAAGCATCATTGCAATTCTACTATAATGCAATACAAATGCACGTGTTAATGATTCTTTATAATCTGGATCTGGTAACATATTTAATAATAAACAAACAAGTTTTTGAGGAAATTCATAAGCAACTGTCCAAAACATAAGTTCTTCTAAGAAAGTTGAATGTATTAAATCTTCTTGTAATGATGGACAATCTTTATATTCATCTGGTGGTTCTGGATTTGGTAATGATTTTATAGCATCTCGATAAGTAACATGACTTGTATGACAATAATTATCATATTCGTTATTTATTATTGGTGGTGTTGATACCGATGATGATGATGATGATGATGATGGTGATGATGTCGTTGCTGTTATTATTGTTTTATCTGGATTCATTAAACCTTTATATTTTTGTGGATTTGTTAATGCTGATGTCATAACATGTCTCATTAATGCACCCATATGATTTAAATCAAGTAACATTGTTAAATATGGATCAGCATCTTGTATTGCTAATTTATAATCATTAATATTTTTCATTTTACAACTTTCACGTAAATGTTGTATTAAACGTAGTATCATTCTTGGCATCATTGCTTCAGCAACACACATTAAATCAGATGGTGCTGGTGATGTATCACAAGCTGATGTTGGTCCATGGCGATCACAAAAACCACTTTCTTGCATAACTGATGTATCACCACAATCACATGCACCACCAGCTTGACTTAAAAACATATTAAAATCATGACGATGATGATTACCACGCTTAAAACAATCAGTACATAATGCCATACATGGTGATATACCACATGTACGACAACGATAAGCAACAAAATTTGGTGTCCATACTAAACCACATGTTGTTGCGTTATCATATAATCTAACTGTATTTGAAAATTCATCTGGTGTACGACCACCAGCCATAAGCCATTTACACCAATCAATAGTTTCCCAATTATCAATTGGTTTTGATGGATTTAATAATATATCAAGTAATTCATTTAAATGTTGTTGATTTGCTGTACCTTTATTACTACATTCAGCATGTATATAAGCTGCTGCACCACGTTTACCCTTATTCATTAGCACTTGGGCTGATGTTATGGGTGATGTTGATGGACCAAATGTCGAAGCCATTATTAATTATAATAATTCAAAGTAATAAGAAAGTAATAAAGTTATTATTATTATTGGCTAGATCTTTGTTTTTATTTATTTATTTTTTTTTCTTGTAGGGTCTGTCTTTTTTTATTGTAGAGACAATATCGACTTTGCTCGTAATTATCCACATCGCTATTCTATCTTAATCTTCTAGATATACGCTTCATAATCCTGATGAAGTATAATATTTCCACGTGAATCCTGCAAATCCTGACAAGTCACTCACTCACTCACTCACTTACTCACTCATTTATTTATATATTTTTATTTATACTTTGCTGATTGAATTTTTTTTTTTTTTATTCGCTCAAATATTTTTACAATACTTTTAGATATTTTGGAGAAAAAAAAATTAGAGAAGAATGAATCAGCAAATTTAGCAGTACAAATTTATTAGCAAAAGATATTGTACGGATTTTTCTACAGATTTAAAACCAACCTTAAAATGATTAGAAAAAAAAAATAGATTCATCAGCTAGAATCTAAAAGAATTGCTAACCAATTGGATTCTTCTGAATCTTATGCAGGTTTTTCTCTCTCTCTCTCTCTCCCTCTTTTTTTCCCCTCTTTTTCTTTCTATTCACCTGGCAAGAATTCTCTAAAATGATTATAATAATGTATAGATATTTAACAGAACACCTCTCGGTTCTCTGTAAATAGCTTGATCTTCTCCTCACAAAATTGTTGTGCCCTCTTCTTCTTTCGTTTGGTTTTCTAAATTGCTATCTCTATTGTTCTCTCCCCCCCGCCAATGCATCGACATGTCAAACGTGTTTTTTTGTCGCCGACAAGATTATTCAGCCGATTCAGCCAACTGAGCTGAACTGAGCATTTAGAAAACTTAATAGTCTAGGGATATTTGGTAGCGCAAGATTCCGATATTCGAGACAGGGCGTTTTTTTGTTGGTTTCTTATAAGAAATTTTCTCACGATTACGGGAAAAATACGGAAAAAATTGCTACGAATGCGCAAAGCGGTTAAAAATGGAGTTGAAATATGGGGAAAACGGCTATTTATCGGTTATATATGGTGTCGTTAATATAATAACGATTATTTCTAAAATCTAATAATGGCAATCAATATAACTCGTCGAGTTGAAAAAAAAGTCCAAATGAAAATTTCGATATCTTGAATAGTATTCGAGTTATAATGATTTATGAGTTTCGATATATTATTTTTTTTTTCGAATTTAATAATGGCATTCGCTGAAACTCGCAAGGTAAAAAAAAAAAGTCCAAATAAAATTTTTTGATATCTCAAATATTATTCGAGTTATCGATATTTTTCTATATGTGAATATAATCACATATAGGTATAAAATCTAGCGGCTATGTAAAAAATCGAGTGACTAGGTAAAAAATCTAGTAGCTAAGTAAAAATCTAGTGACTAAGTAGAAAATCTAGTGGCCTAGTGGCTAAGTAAAAAATTTGGCTGGTAAAAATATGTAGGTATTGTTTGTTTGGCTATAATTGAGACTAAGTAAAAGGTATGGCGGCTAAGTAAAAAATTTGGCTAACATGGCAATACATGACAAACAATAATTAGTAATTTTTTTTTTCTCTGAATAACAGTTCGGACTTTTTTGTTCGAAAAAAAATAAAATCATATACAAGTTCAAAATAATATCGATAACTTGAAAACTATTCGGGATATCGAAATTTTTATAGGGATTTTTTTTTTCTTCTTGACGAGTTTTATCGAATGCCGTTATCAAAATTAAAAAACAAAAAAAAAAAATTAATATATCGAAATTTATAAATTATCGCAACGTTTAATGGTAAAAAGTACATCATTAAGTATGAAAAGATTCAAAAAACGTTTATAAAACTGTTAACTATGAAAAATACAGGCAAATATCCAGACAGAAATTATGATTACTATCAACTGTGTACAGACAATGACTTTATTACTATTGAATATAGAAGAACTATTATTATTGCATTACTCGCAATTAAGATACTAAATGGATACATTTACTGTCCAGAAATACTGTGTGAACTACCCCTGTGGGTCCATCGCACAATCAATAGCAGGTCTAATAGTCTTCTATATCCAAATAATTGTACTAATAATATCACTTTAAATTCTCCAGTTAACCAGCTTATTTATAATTTAAATTTAACACTTGAAAACAAAAATATTGACATATTTAGTTTATCAAATAATATCTCAATTAAAAATTTCTTGAGTCTTTTGAAACAATAAATCCTAACACTCTGTTAAACCTAAACTACGATATAAACCTATGTTAAGCATTACTATTTACAATTATATTATATTCACTGTAAAGCAAATATCAATTATATACTATGTACGTCATGAACGTAGTGACCAATTCAAATGCCTTAAATGTGCTCTTTGGTCTAATTGAAATAAAAATAAAATAAAAAAATCTCGAAAACTATTCCAGATATCGAAATTTTCATTTTGACTCTTTTTTTAAACTCAATGAGTTTTATCGAATGCTATTATTAGATTTCAGAAATAATCGTTATTACAGTAAGTATTTCTACATAATCGATAAATAGCCGTATTTTCCGTATTTAAACTCCATGTTAAACCACTTTGCGCATTCGTAGGAATTTTTCCCGTATTAACCAACAAAAAAACGACCTGTCTCGGATATCGGAATATAACCGGACCTCTAGCAGTGATGGGTTTGTAAAATACCGTGTAAATTACACGCGTAAGATACCGTGTCAATTACAGTAATTTACACAGCTTAGTTTCTTCACTTTGCCAACTTACAGCATCCATGGAACTTTTATTCACAGTTGGTAATTTGACATTTTTTTTTATTACACAGAAAAAGAATTTTATTGTCATAAATTCAAATGCTTTTTGCGAATAGCTAAGGAAAGGATGAAACTTAATAAATTGTGTAGTAATTTCATTAATTCCTTAACTATGGCGTCCGAGGTATCATACGGTATCTTACTGTAAGTGTAAGAAACCTCAAAAATCGACCATTTACCCATCACTAGATTATATAGAAAATCTACTTACCGGTGGGAGGATCACCATATAATACGCGTATAATATTCGAAAAATCCAAAAGAGCCTAACACTGGTGCTATAACATAGAGGGTGCATTCGCTTCACGGATTCTTTTCTGCTCTGCAACACCGGCAAAAATATCTCACAAAGTATACATGAATATAAACTACGTTTGTTTATATTATTTTAACATAAACATACAATCATTTATTTTAGAGCTTCTAGAGCAAAACACTTGGCTGAAAACTATCAGACAAAGAGCTATAAAGTCTGATAAATTGTATGGAGAATTTTGTCATTTTTGTTGTTCCCAGGATTTTCAGTGGGTTGCCGATATTGTAGAGCGGAACAAGTTTGTGGCTCTGCACCCGTATTCAGAGGATGTTCTCATTAGGGCTTTTTTTTTCCGATGGCGGTGCTTGTGAACTTTTTGGCTTGCGGCCCGGAGCGCTAGTTTCGGTTACACCGTTCAGGGTGAACATCCGAAAAATAAAGTCTCTTTTCGCTCATTTAGTCCGTAATAGGGATATTGAATGTTGGTAAATATCCAGTTGGCACTATGTCCGACTTGAATACTTTACGTAAATCGACTTTTCCTTAGATACATATTAAACTATTTTGCTTTTATCCGATATAATGTTATGCCACAAGATGAATGATAAATAAGATATATTTATTATGTTTAAGAGTTATAATTTTCGATGATATATTTTTTTTTATTTACTCATATTTTGTAATAATAAATTTATGACACTATGTATTCCTATTAATTAGCATATTTTAATTTTTTAAATTTTTAAATTCATGTTATTACGATATTTATCATAATATATGAGTCACCTTTTAATGGAAAATAATGTTCAATAATTATACTGAATACAATAAAAACAACTAGTAATTTTTTACGAGTTTGTGTCTATGAGTTTGTGTCTATTCATCGTCTGAAAAATAATCCGTCTTATATTTATATGTAGAAATAGATTACAGACAACAAATATTCAACAGTAAAATCTCTCGTAAAAAAATTGGTTTATCTATATACATAGAGTACTCTTATAATGAAATTCCGCTAGTACGAATGANTGGCCCAACTCAAGAAAAGTTCATTTACGAAGCTGACACTTTCGAATTTGGAAAGACCTGCTAGTCGGCTAAAACATTACGGCGGCAACTTGTTGTAGGTCACAATAGATAGAAGCGCAATACTATGTCAGAAAGACTTTTTCATTTACGGTGTTTTCTGATTCCCGAGGATTGAGACATGGCGCTGCAGGCCGCAAGCCAACTTTTTATATAGATTTTACATAGAAAAGCTTCACAAACGCCACCATCGGAAAAAAAACGCCCTAATGAGAACATCCTCTGAATACGGGTGCAGCTTTTTGGTGGTTGAAAAAAAATTTTTTTGTTTACCTGTAAAAAAACCGGTCAATAACCGGTAAAAAATGCGCACTCACAACGCAGGTTAAAATACCCGAAATATATGGCAGTGTCGTGACTCGTGAGAAAGAAAGTGGACTTTTGTTTATTTATATACAGAAATTTTATTTGTTTATGTTTATCATGAACAAAACTATTGTTACAAGAGTGACAATTTATATGTTACAAGTAGCTGAAATGACTTAGGTTAATTTACGAAAAAAGGGGCGTTGTCAACTTTTATACGTTTCATACAGTAACATACGCATAAATGTATGAATGCCCAAAAATCACTGAATTACTCAACGCTGCGGGTAATATCGACAACGGTTCATATGCCCATATTTCCATGAAAGAGCATGGCAATGTATACAAATGTATATTCATTTTTATTTGAGATGAGACAACACTTTTAAATTATTAGTGTTGGATTAAGAACTCTCTACTTTATAATTTTTGGTTACGGTTTGATTATCGTGGAATCAAGACCAAATAGTGAATATAAGTACATATAACGCTATATTCTAAATTACCGTTATTATAAAACTACAATTGCAAAAAGAAATTAATATATCAAGAAATCATGGCTTCGAAACGTGTTTATTTTGTTTACTTTTTTATAACATTAATTATTGCAACAACTATGGTTATCGGCAAAGCAAATTTGAATAATTTCAACTGTACAAAAGATACTGATGATTATAAATGTCGATTATCAACAATGACACCATACAGATTTATTGCAAATTATGATGATAATGAACTGACATTTCCAGGTAATTAAGAAAAATATATTATTTTCAATTAAACTTCACCTTATTTCAATTGTCACTACAATTATCGAAATAAAAAATAATTCGTCTTCATAAGACCCAAGAAGGTCTTCCGCCTAGTACTTTTTACACAATCGTATTTTAAAGTACACTGTTGTCACTTATTGTCTCAGTTCACCGGACATACGTTCAGGATGGCGAAAGTTTAGTAGTTATTTGAGTTTTTGTCGTGGTACCTATGATTTTTAAGGAGGTTATGCAGCTATCACTTTTTTTTTTCTTAAATATAATGAGAATGTTCTGAAATTTTGTACACAGTTAGATCTTTTCATTCTGAATACAACGGTATAATTATTTTCTTATGTTGATCGGTTGAATTTTTCGTAATTAATTATTGAAAATATTATTTAACATTGGCTCTTATGGAGATTTCAACCATTTTTTTCGGATAGAAAAAATGATGAAAAAGTCTTGAAAAAAATCACACATATACTAGAAACCGAGTTTTATTAATTGCGCGAAAAATTTTCATATGTTGATCGGTCAATTAATGAGTAATTAATTATAAACTTTACAAAAATTTGATGTGGCAACGTATGTCATGTTCAAACACACACACATACCCGCAGTCCCATATATTGTATACGGGAGGCGCTTTTCTCTTTATTTTTTTAACAGTGTACCCAGATTTCAGTTTTGCCTGTGACGTCAGAAGTGCCCCGCAACACCCGCAATGAATTTGTGCATAACCTCCTTAAATAACATTGTATTTTGCTTAGGGATGTGCGATACTTCAAAAAAATATCGATATTCAAAATATCGGCTACTTCGTTTTGAATATCGTAGTATCGATATATCGACCAAAAAAAGTAGTCGATACTTAAATATCGGCTAAATTTTATTTATTGTTATTATTGTTTCTAAAGGTCTATTTATTCTTCTATTTATTGTTACTTATTTTTATTTATTTATTGTTATTCATGTTTTTTTTATTGCATAAAATTTTAACATCTTACAATTTCTATATTTAGACTAAATATATTATTATTTTTTTTTTTAATTTAAAAACAATTAAGATGAAAAAACGAAGAAATTTGGTTAAATGCACCAGTCTTCCTTTTTTTTCTTTTACATTAAAAAAAAAAAGTAATCATCTATATACATAGGGGAAATGGGGGTAAAATAGACACTTTTTTTTTATCACAAATAATTTTTTTTCAACAAAAAAAATTTTTTTTATTTAATTTTTAATAACAATGAGTCATGAATGTAATTTTTCTTTTTAACTATTTTAACATGGCTAACATCAGCAGCTGTATTATGTTGCTAAAAAATATATTGTAGAAAAAAGTTGTTAATGTGACCTGTCGATTTTTTTTTTTTTTATTTGCTGTCAAAAGCAAGTGATTCATATTAATTTACTACAAAAAATATTTTTTTTTCAGGGTGTCCATTTCACCCCTATCTCCCCTACTGTACCTGATGTTTCACCGATCTCCATAAAAATTGCTTTTTTTTCATACATTTAAATCAATTGTATTATTTATTATGTTAATAGAGACAAATGACAATTGAATTAATTATTAATTTCATATTTTCATTTGATCTGATTTCATCAAACAAAAAAATTCAATAGTCTGAAGTTGCCGATATTTTTAGCCGATATCTGTGAAAAAAATATCGGCTACCGATATATATCGCTAAGTATCGCACATCCCTAATTTTGCTGTGATCAGCTATATAAGATTGATAATAGGGACACCTGTAAAAATCGGTTTACAAATACTAAAAAAACTCCGCTAATAATTAACTTAGCTGCATGAAACTTTGAGGATCAATGAAAAATTGCATGATCGAGTGCTTGATTTTTTTAAAAATTGTAAATTATAGCTGGACACAAAATTGTCTTTTCAACACACGAAACGAAACCGATATGAAACCGTCTTTTTCTATCGAAATTTGATGAAATTTCGATCGATCCGAAAATTTTGTTGTTGAAATATTCGTAAAAAAAATTAAAATCTTTATTTCAACTTTAATATTTATATTTATGTCTGCATGGTATATATATTTTTTTGTTAATTATTTATATACTTTTTTATGGAAATATGCTGATATTTTTTTAAATTAAATTTTCTAATTAATATCGATATTTTTCTATCTATTGAGCCTACCCTCGAATTTTTCCTATGTATAATAAAATAGATATAATACCCCGTAAATGCCCAGTCGAAGATTTCGGTAAAACCGAAACTTAAGCTGGAAGTATCGGAATTCAGGCCCGTGGCACCCCGAGGTGCCCCTCATGGCGGCTTATTGGCGGTTATGGCTTTTTCTACTATTCGTAATTTTATTTTATTTTATGCAGTTTTGGCTTCAAAATAAGGGACTTAGTTTTTTTTCGTGAACTTCCTGGACTTAGGAAAAAAACTAAGTTTAACTATTGAATTTCCCTTCACATTTTACCCAGGCTTGAGACTTTTTTTTCGTGAAGAGCAAAATTTTTTACTTATCCGCGAGATTTTTTACTTAGCTGTAATTGTAGCCAAACAATCAATATTTACATTATTTTATTTAGCTAGACTTTTTACTTAGCTAGATTTTTTACTTAGCTAAATTTTTTTACTGAGCTAAATTTTTTACTTAGCTGTAATTGTAGCGAAACAATCAATATCTACATTATTTTACTTAGCTAGATTTTTTACTTAGCTAAATTTTTTTACTTAGCTAAATTTTTTACTTAGCTGTAATTGTAGCCGAACAATCAATATCTACATTATTTTAATTAGCTAGACTTTTTACTTAGCTAGATTTTTTACGTTGCTAAATTTTTTTACTTAGCTAAATTTTTTACTTAGCTGTAATTGTAGCCAAACAATCAATATCTACATTATTCCACTTAGCTAGATTTTTTACTTAGCTCAATTTTTTATTTAGCTGTAATTGTAGCTAAACAATCAATATCTACATTATTTTACTTAGCTACATTTTTTCCAAGTCCAGAAAATTTCACGAAAAAAAACTAAGTCCCTTATTTTGGAGCCAAAACTAGATAAAATAAAATAAAAATACGAATAGTAGAAAAGGCCATAATACACAATAAGCCGCCATGGAGAGCACCATGGGTGCCACGGGCCTGAATTCCGGTGCGTCCCTTAAGCTAAAAAATACGCCAATCCGTCGCGTTCTCATACGGAGTAATCCGGAATAATCTGGAGCGATTCCGAAGAAATCCGGAAAAATATTACCACCAGGGTCTACGTATTCGGTATTCTAAACTTTATTTTAGTAATTTTCATTTTCAAAAAAAACTTTACAACTTATTGTTAGATTAAAATATGACGCTGAAGCTGGTCGCCACTCTGGCCGCTAAACGTAAATTGGACCTGAAAACATATGGTGTGTCGGGTGCCCCACGCTTAATTTTTTTTTTTTTTTTGTTATTTAACAAAATTAGGCCTGATTAGTATTAGCAAAATTAAAAGGCAGATATAGGAAAAGTAAAAATGAATTATCAATCCTTCACGTAACGTTTTAGGGAGGTGAAAAGGAGTAAAAACGCGGAATTTAAACAATTAATTTTTTTATCTACTTTGAAAGGAAAATTGGACCGGGCCGTTATCATCTAATTGATATAAGAACAATAAAAAGCTAGGGAAAAAATAGCAACCCTCAACATAGCGTTTTAGGGAGTGAGTAGGGGTAAAAACGCGGATTTTCGATAATTAAAGTTTTTGACTACTTTGAAACGAAAATTAGACCAGGCCGTTATCATCTGAATTAATATTAAAACAATAAAAAGCTAGGGAAAAAATATCAACCCTTAACATAGCGTTTTAGGGGGTAGTAGGGGTGATGAAAACTTCATTTATTTTTTTTACTTACTTTAAAATGAAAATTGGGGCAAAAAAATGATATCTAAATTGAGAGTAAACTAATAAAAAGCTAAAAAAAAAATATCAACCCTTAACATAGCGTTTTAGGGGGTGAGAAGGGGTAAAAACGCGGATTCTTGATAATTAATTTTTTTAACTACTTTAAAACAAAAATTGGACCAGGCCGTTATCATGTAAATTAATATTAAAACAATAAAAAGCTAGGAAAAAAAATATCAACCCTCAACATAGCGTTTAAGGGGGTGATAAGGGGGATGAAAACTTTAATTATTTTTTTTACTTGTTCTAAAATTAAAATTGGGGCAAAAAATTGATATCTAAATTAATATGAGACTAATAACAAGCTAAAAAAATAATATCGACCCTTAACATAGCGTTTTAGGGGGTAGTAGGGGTGATGGAAACGTTAAATATTTTTTGTACATACTTTGAAATGAAAATTAATATTTTCTAGCTTTCTATTGTTCCCATATTAATTTAGATAAGGGCGGCTTGGTCCAATTTTCATTTTAAAGTAGAAAAAAAAAATAAATTGTCGGAAATTAACGTTTTCATCCCTTTTCACCCTCTAAAACGCTATTTTTATCGTTAAAATTTTTTTTTTAGCTTGTTATCAGTTTAATATTAATTTAGATAACAATTTCCGCCCCATTTCAAAGTATGTACAAAAAATAATTAACGTTTCCATCCCCCCTACTACCCCCTAAAACGCTATGTTAAGGGTCGATATTTTTTTTTTAGCTTGTTATTAGTCTCATATTAATTTAGGTATCAATTTTTTGCCCCAATTTTAATTTTAGAACAAGTAAAAAAAATAATTAAAGTTTTCATCCCCCTTATCACCTCCTTAAACGCTATGTTGAGGGTCAAAACTTTTTTCCTAGCTTTCTATTGTCCCCATACTAATTGAGATAAAAACGGCTTGGTCCAATTTTCATTTTAAAATAGAAAAAAAAAATAAATTATCGAAAATCCACGTTTTTATCCCTTTTTCACCCCCTAAAACGCTATGTGAAGGGTTGATATTTTTTTTTTAGCTTTTTATTAGTTTACTCTTAATTTAGATAATATTTTTTTGCTCCAATTTTCATTTTAAAGTAAGTAAAAAAAAACAATTAAAGTTTTCATCCCCCCTACTACCCCCTAAAACGCTATGTTAAGGGTTGATATTTTTTTTCTAGCTTTCTATTGTTCTAATATTAATTTACACGATAACGGTTTGGTCCAATTTTTGTTTTAAAGTCGATAAAAAAATTATTTTTAAAAAATTTCGCGTTCTCACCTCTTTCTCACCCCCTAAAACGCTATGTTGAGGGTTGATTTTTTCTTTCCTAGCTTTCTATTGCCCTAATACTAATTTACAAAAAAAACGGCTCAGTCCAATTTTCGTTTTGAAGTAGTTAAAAAAATTAATTTGCGTTTCAACCCTTTTTTCTACCCTTTAACACCCCCTAAAACGTAATGCTTTGCGTTAATAACGCATATTTTAGGTCCTAGTTATCTAGTTGTCGAAGTCCATAATAATTAAAGTCGTAAAACACGGATAATAACTGATTTCTGTTACGGCAAGCTCGGGGCCCCCATACGCCCCTGACTATCCGACGTTTGGCGGCCAGCTTCAGTCAACTATCGCTTAATGCATATTCCTACCGGAGAGTTGAAAAAAGATATTTTTTATGTGTGATTTAAAAAAATAAAAAATCCTATTCCGTTTAACAGATTGTCAAGCAATAAAAATATGGAAGATAATTCGTCATGGAACGCGATTGCCAGGAAAAAAGGTATTGACGTTGATGAAAGATTTACCAGATGTACGAAATGAAATAGTAGCTAATTGTGAAGCAAATAATTGTGATTTATCAAAAGCAACAATTTCACGTTTAAAAAATTGGAAATTTAAATTAACTGATAAAGATGCAATGCGATTAGCTGAAGAAGGTGAAGACGAATTAATTGGTCTTGCAGAAAGATATCAGTCAAGATTTCCAAAATTAATGCCTGAAAAATTTAACAATGGAACATTCAAGGTTTTTTTTTCCTTTTAGAATATTGAATTTTTAAAATTTAATTTCAATATGTTTTGAATTCCATATTAATTAATTATTATTATTATTATTTTTAGTTTAAATTTACTGATAAACAAAGAACATTCGAGAGTTTCAAACACTTTGCGATTGGACTCTTTGGAAAGAAAGCAAGTAAAGAAGTTTGGTATCCAAAACCAGAGAAAAAAGATCCAATATTAAGAGTTAGTAAAAAAAAAAAAAAAGCAAAATGAGAGAATTTTTTAGCTAACTTTTGCGAATTTTTTTTTTTTCTAGTTTTATAAAGGTTGTGATAAGTGGAAACAACATCTTGATAACGAAAGTTTAGCATATAAAGAGTTTAATGAATTCAAGAATAGAAAAATTGTTAAGACGATGATTGAAAAGCTTTCACAGAGACTTTACATTGATGCCAGCTGGGGTAATAATTTTTTTTTTTTCTCATAAATCAATATTTTTTTTTATTTTTAATCTAATCTTAAATTATTTTTCAATACATGACATACCTAGTGACCGTACAATCAATTTACTACATGTGTGCATTCGAGATTGCCTGGAAGAAAAAAAATGTTTCACCTTGGTGTGATTTATTAACACCACAAGATTTCGAGGTATGCAAAATATTCTTTAAGACAATATTGTTCATTAATTTTTTATTATGCTTTATAATATTATTGATTTCATTTTTTATTTACTTTCATAGATTTTGGAATTCGCAGCAGATTTAAAATATTACTACAAGGATGGTTATGGACATGAGCTGAATTATAAACAAGCATGCACAGCACTTGTTGACGTATTCGATTTTTTCAAAGATGAAAATTCTGATTCAAAAACATCAGCATATTTTACACATTCAGGAACTCTTCTAAAAATACTCTCACTAATGAATATTGCCAAAGACCAGTCACCACTTTTTCATGATTCATATTCTATCTCGAAAAGTAGAAATTGGCGAATGACTTTAATTGATGCTTTTGCTACAAATCTTGCATTTGTTTTGTATGAGTACGTAAAATATTATTATAATAATTTTTTTAATTAAAAATTCGTATTTGTTTATGACGTTTTTTTACGAATTATTTCAGATGTAAAACTGGACCGTGTATACTTGTTCTTCATCAAGAAAGAATTGTTAACTTTCCAGATTGTCCAAAAAATTTACCTTGTCCACTTGAAGTGATGAAGAAAAAATTTCCACACACTTCTGAACAATGTCTATTTAAAAAAATGTGTTCAATCACCGGTTGACGTGTGCAACAATAATTCTCGTTTTTGATTTCTTTTCTATAGGAGAGAATGGTCTGAACTGGATAGGTGGTACAAAATGAGCAGTTTTTTTTTTCTTGAAATGATTTGTTTTTTTTTCTATGTTATTAAAAAGACATATTTATATTGCTCCGAAATTAATAATAAAAATTCATTCAATGACCATAAATATAATTATCATTTTAAGTTATTTTCTCTAGCTAATAATTTCATTAACGTCTGAATGCACACGACTTGTAGGTCATTTACCACAAACAACAAACCTAAAAACCGAAAATAAGTTTCATCAAATTAGCAAAACAATTTACGTATTTTGCAATGATGAAATTTAATGTAATTTTTAAATCTATGAAAAATTGAAAAAAATTAAAGATAACATTAAATTTTTTATGACCTACAAAGTTTCTCTATAAATAATTTTAAAAAGTATTATTTTTTTTTTTCTTTTTTTTTGTTTATTATTTCAGACTATAGTCAATCGTAAACACAGTTTCTTGGATATTTAGTTGTGGAAAAAGCTCAGTCAAAATCCAGATGCAGTGAAATAGTCAAGTCAGATAATAAAATAATAAACAATTCAAGATCTCTAAAAAAAAGTTTCAACTTAAAGATATCAGTATTTAACTTGATTCTTGGATCGATACATACGTGTTGTGGACGGTGATAGAAGTGAAGCTAAATAACAAAATACATTTGAAAAAAAAAAATATATAGAAATACATTTTATTCGCAATGAGATATTACGTTGACAATTTTCTATAGTTCAATGTTGATGAAAAGAGAACAAGAGAACATGAGATCTGCTACTGTTTCGAAAGAAAATCTTCAACCCTTGTCGCCTAGAGTAAAATTCCAATTTTTTTTTTTTTGTTATTTAAAATATTAATTTTTTTTTCATTTGTTGTGTTGAATAATTTCTCAGTTATTAAAAGTACTAACGAATAAATCAAAATAAATAGTTAAAAATTTGAAAAATATTTTCGCATTTATTTTGATATCTATGCAGATTACTCTGGAGTACAATACAACATATAGTATTGAAATTTGTTTGACCTGATTCGCAATAATTCATAATATTCGATGATTATTTGCAATAATTCAACGATATAATTTCATTTTTGTTTAATCACCAGGGAGTTACTTTTCGATAATATCTATTTAGAATTCATTCAATTGTACCGATTATTGATCACTTTAGACGTTACCAGCGCTGATTTTAGAGGGCTAATGGGAGGGATAAGTCCTATCTTTTTTACACAGGGTGACCGATAAATAAACAATATTTAGATACTTTTGAATATTTATTAACGAAATAATGACATTTTACAACTTTAATTTGACTCCTATTGAATACCCCATTAATCAAATATTTATTTGAGTATGCCTATATGTATCTATACGCAAAAAAAAAATAGTCGAAACGAAGGGCTATCCAAGTTTGAGATAATGGTGTCACAGTCGTTTTCGGAGTCAGTTTGAGTCAATGTAGTCATTAAAATTTATCGATTACAATTTTTGAAGTCATAAAGTAGATGTTTCGTTATGTATAGTAGATGTTAGACATGTATAGTATTCCGTTGTTTAGTTTCAGTACACTGAAAAAAAAATAATTATTCTGAAAAAGACAAAAATTTTTATATTGCCCGAATTTGTATAAATTAGAAAAATTTTTTCTGAAATGTAAAAAATACAGTTTTGTTTTATCAAAATGCAAAATTGATTGAGAAACTTTTTTTTGTTTTAACCGAATGATAAATTGTTCTGAGGTACAAAAATCTTTTTTGAAACAAAAACAAAAGTAATTTTGAAAGATAAAAATTTTTATAAGTTGGGAATAATATTTTTCAATTAGAAAAAAAGAGTAGGGTGCAAAATTCACAGTGGGACAAAATTCACAGTGGTACAAAATTGCTAGTCAAACTACGAGACGAAAAAAAAGCAATAGATGGCTCTGCAAATGATTTTAGAAAACCCTGACAATGAAACCCCTATTAGGATTGTTAAAAATTGGAGATTACATAAACAATTGACTAT
>MKYW01000091.1:252210-268813 GCA_015776835.1 Aphidius ervi
ACAATTATATCTATAACACCCTTGATTTGGATGATCTTATACTGAAAAATTATATTGAAATCGACTCACAGACATAAGGGACTTTTGAAAGACCCTGTGTCATAAATATTATAATAAAAAATAAAGAATTATTAAGTTTTTCTGCTACCAAGGGTTAATTGATACAGGGTCTTTCTGACTTCAGGAATTTTCAAGTTTTTTAAAAAAAAAATTATAGGGGTATGTAATCGAGGCTCGCGAATTGAATGCCAGGGTTTAAAATTTGATAGGGACAGAAAAAAGGGTTTAAAAAAATAATTAAACATAAAAAAATCAATTTTGCATTTCCTGTTAGCTTTAGAATAAAATGATTCAAATAAACGTTGTAGAGAATATTATTTTGGGAGAGAGGGGGGGGGGGTAGTTCTTATAAATTTTTTTTTTATAACGACCCGTTTTCAAGTAATTAATTTTCAAAGTTTTGTATTTTTGATTAACGAGTTACCCCGTACGAATCCCCACCCAAAAATCCCTTGCGAGACCTTGATAGATATATCAAAGGTTCCCTGTAATCTCTCTCTATTATCTATCTCTCTTTTTTATATATCTATCGCGGTCGCGCAGTAGAGTTTAGAGTGGGGGTTCATGACGCGTTAATCAAAAAATATAAAACTTTAAAAATTAATTACACGAAAACGGATGGTTAAAAAAAAAAAACTGATAAGACCTACCCCCCCTAAAAAATTATTCTTTACAACTTTTACTTGAAACTTTTTTTTCTAATTCTAACAGGAATCGCGAAATTAATTATTTTAATTTTAATTAATTTTTTTTAACCCTTTCCCGGGGGATAGAATTTTTTAAATAATTTTATTGAAATCAGGAGGGTCGAATTTAGTTATAAAAATTTTTTTATAAAAATGGAACCAAATTTTTTAAAATATTCATTTAAAATGGATCTTTCCTGGATCATAGTTATTGAACAGTCTAATTTCCATTTTAAATATTAGTTACTGTTTCATCAATAATTGCCAAGTACTACATGGAAGTAATTTAACACGTAAGAGAGCTCTTCTTGCTTGAAGAAATGAACGATTCATAAAAATTTGCAATTTCTCCTCGTGTATGAAAAAACAATATAAAATAAAATATTCTACTAACGTTGTCAAGTATATTTCAACCCATGAGATGAGCAAACTACGTGTTTATTTTCATTATCTTATCGAAGGCTTCCTATTTCGTTTCACCCTCATGTAATTGTTATTATCTTGACAGGAAATTGATTAAATATTTAGCAATGCAAATAGAACATTTTTTTCTGTTGATATATTGTATTTTCTTTTACGTATTGGTTTTTGTAGGAAAAAAGGCAGCAAACAGGACGATATGCTGGTGGACTGACAGTTCTAGTGATCACGTTATTGGCACTACACCACGTGTTACTAAGGGGTGCTTCAACTATCGCTGGTCTATGTGTACCTGCCATCATAATGGCAACTTATATACTGTGGGTGCTCTACACTGTCCGCAGGGACCGGCGAAAGGTCCTCTTTCATTTTTATCTTTAACCTATATTACTTTTACATGTTTACCATAAACTTTAATATCATTTTTTTTAGACAAAACCTTTTGAAAAAAAAAAATATTTATAATACAAAAGATAAACATGATTATATCACGTGTGTATATAAAAGTTTGCGTGTGCATTTCGTGTCAAGCATTTTGTCGAATCACAGTTAGATAGGTAACGTTGTGAACCAAAAAAATCGTCGTACACTGTTAAAAAGAATAAAGCAGTTGTAAGAATGAAATATTCTAAATTTAATTTGTAAACATCGTATTCTAAATCATTTAAGTATACCGTATTGTAATTTTAAAAACCAATGTTCGAAAACTATAATACGGATGTTCTAAACTTAAGGGTGACCGATGTTGTAATTTTAGAATACCGTATACGAAATTTAAAACATCCCAGGAAAAAATCGCGTAGATCTACGTATATCAAATTAGATATATTTAGATCAAATAAGATCTAACTATAGATATAATAAGATCTAATTAGATATAATTAGATCCAAAAGCAGCAAGATCTAATTATATATAAGCATATACAATTAGATCTATTGAGATCTCATTAGATCTAACTAGTTCTAATCAGACATAAATAGATATAATCAGATCTGATCATATCGAAAATGCACCACGATCTAATTATATTTGAGCATATATAATTAGATCTAACTAGATCTTATTAGATCTAAGTAGATATAATCAGATCTAATCATATCGAAAATGCGGCAAGATCTAATTATATCTCGATATATACTTATATATAGGAAGCTGCTGTTATTCTTTTGCATTTTTTTTCCATATAACGAAAATTTCCAGAAAAAAAAATATTTTTTTTAATTGTAAAAATACATTCTGCCCTCACGAAAAAATATATATCCTGGATATACGCCAATCGGATATATCCTGAAACTTCTTAAGAATAACACCAGTAGCGCACTCTCGGATATATCCAAGATATATCCAGGATATATCCAAGATATATCCGAGATATATCCAGGATATATCCAGGATATATCCAAATGGCGTATATCCAGGATATATATTTTTTCATGGGGGATGGGGTCTATAAAACTAATACAAATAAAATTTATGTTTAATTGTTTATATTTATGAATATTATTTCTTGCATATATAATTTGCCGATCATTAGCCGAGTGTCGGTTGATTCTTGGTTGTCATGATGAATATTCAAGTAGAACAAATTTTCGTTGTCTTTAATTATTGCTGCTGTGGCCGAGTGGGTAAGGCTCTTCTAAGAAGATACTGTGTTCAAGTCCAGGTAATGGTAAGTATTGGTGGTATAAATCTTTCAGTCCAATAGATCATTAATTATGAAAATTAAATTGTTTAAACAATTTGAAAAATATTTTTTTTATTAAATCAATAAATTTTTGGAATCTCAGTACATCTAATTAGATCTCATTATATCTAATTAGATCTCTAGTTATATACGAGTAGCCCGGACAAAAATAATATGTATGTAACAATATATGCTCTACATATGTGTTAACATGTAATTTTATATATGTATAATATAAGTCTACATACATAATTTTTGGCCGTTTCAAATATATGTTGTTGATTAGTAGTATGTATATATATGTATATATTTGTACATATATATACATGTATTACAAATATATACGTGCATATGTATTTACAGCATGTATGTTATAGCATATAAGTTGTCATCCATTTTCTTACTATGAAAAATTTTTATGAGCTACATATACAATAAAATCATTCAAGATTGTGATGAACATGGTATTAATTCTTGTCATAAATAAATGTATACATGTTTTAAATTTATATTTACTAATACATTCTAATATTATTACTTAAACGCCTTAACTTATATTTATGTCATTTAAAATTCTTGATTTCAAAAATCTTTATCCTTTTATAAAAAGAAGAATGAGGCCTCTCTTCGAGACATTAAATTGGTTCTAACATTAAACAACGATTAATAATAATGTTTCATTTGTTTTTGTTAAATTAATTAATTTTTTTATTAATGTTGTTTACTCGTTGCTAAGTGACAGTTTTTTTTTTTTTTTTTTTTGCATTGATAAATTAAAATTAATAAAGTCATAATGATGCCATATTTGTAAAATGTATGAAGTTCACGTATATGTTTACTTAGTATTTAAATGTATATGTCGATATATACGTGTAAATATATGTAGCTTACGTATATATTGAACTTATATGTTGTCGAATATAAATTTTGGCCGTACATATATGTTGCCTATTTATACATATATTTTCTACATATATTTTTTTTTGTCCGGGAGATCGCGCTACTTTGCAAATCTAATTATATCTAAAGCAGTTAGATCTAATTTGATCTACGCGATTTTTTCCTGGGATGGTTCATGAAGAAAAATGGAAAGTAAAATTTATTTTAAAAAAATGGTAAAATTAATATTTTATTTAAGAAAAAAGGAATCTGAAGACAAAAAAAAAGTTAAATTTACCTATAAATATGACGAAGATGCGTTTTTATATTTTTTAATTGTGAGTTTACAATTTTAGAAAGTAAAACACAAGCTTATCCTTAACCTTAACCTTAAGCTTAACTTAAACAATCAATTACTAAATTAGTAGAACATCATTCTTTAGTTTCGTCAAAACGTTTGATATTTTCCAAATATTTATTAACAGCACTTAAATAACATTTTACAGTTATTATTGCCTAACAAGTTTGTCAAAACATAAAAAAAGAAATGGTAGTTTTATTGATATTTGTTAATGTCATAACTTGTAACCGAAAATATCTTGTCACTGCACCGAGTAGAAATCTGGTCAGGCTAGCCTGATTTGAGTTTAAGTCTTGATCAAGACTTGATCAATGTTCCCTTAACACGGAAAGCCTGATCAAAATTTGATCAAGATTTGATCAAGATGCTTGATTAAGGGTAACTTGCAGATCAATTATTATACATTTCGGTACTTGTATTTTTTTCAAGAGCATCTTGATCAAGGTTGGATCAAGGAAACCTCAACTCATCCTTATTAAGGCCAGCCTGATCAAGAATTGACCAAGGAAACCTTAACTTATTCTTAATAAGGCCAGCCTGATCAAGAATTGATCAAGGAAACCTTAACTCATCCTTAATAAAGCCAGCCTGATCAAGAATTGATCAAGAAAACCTTAACTCATCCTTAATAACGCTAGCCTGATCCAAACTTGATCAATTAATATATATTTCGTTACTTGTATTTTCTCCAAGATTATCTTGATCAAGATTAGATCAAGAAAACCTTAACTTATCCTTATTAAGGCCAGCCTGATCAAGAATTGATCAAGGAAACCTTAACTCATCCTTAATAAGGCCAGCCTAATCGAAACTTGATCAAGAATTGATCAATTAACATATATTTCGGCACTTGAATTTTTTTTAAAATTATCTTGATCAAGATTGGATCAAGAAAACCTCAACTTATCCTTATTAAGGCCAACCTGATCAAAACTTGATCAAGAATTGATCAATTAATTTACATTTTGGTACTTGTATTTTTTTCAAGATCACGATCAAGATTGCCCTGGTGAAAATATTACTCCGGCATTATTCCGGCATTTCTCCGTTTTTGGCCCATTTCCGGAGAAATTACTCCAGCATGAGGTTGGTGGTGGAGAAATTACTCTGGCATGAGGTTGATGGCGAAGAAAATACTCCGGCATGAAATTGATGGCGGAAGGAGCGCCGGAGAAATCATTCCGGCATGGGATCAGTGAAGGAGAAAAAACTCCGGCATAAAACTAGTGGCGGATTAATTTTTCCGACATTAATCTCATGCTGGAGTAATTTCTCCGCCATCAATCTCATGCCGGAATAAAGTTAATGCCGAAGAAATTATTCCGGCATGAGATTGATGGCGGAGTAATTACTCCGCCATGAGATGAATGTCGGAAAAATTAAGGTTGAATGTAAATACGAATTCCCTTTACTCGATTTTGCTAATTTTTTTTTTAATCGCTAGCTAGAACATTTTTCTATTTTATAGAATTTTTTTCGGATTTTTCGACCGTGAAATAAACTTGACCGATTTAACACGGCCGTAAACGGAAAAACCCACGTTTTGATCTGTATCTACGAAACCTTCTACTCGAAATTACTAAATTTAATTCAGATTTGTAGTTTTTTTAATTAAAAAAATTTAAAAAAAAAAATCATCAATTTCGACCGTGTTTTTTAGAAGATATTTAATCGCAAATGATTAATTAACTCCGAAATTTGCTTCACTTCACTGCTGCAGTCGTAGTTGTGTGTGTTCGTATAGGCCGGGTACACTCATACTACTACAGATGTGATAGTAACGGACACAGATTTTAGGCATAGAGGGCACCAATATATTTTAAAAAAGCATGGGCTGGGGCGAGCCCCTTTGGCACAAAAAAGTTATTCGGCGATGGGACTTACATTCAACCTTAATCCGCCACTAGTTTGATGCCAAAGCATTTTCTCCAGCATTCATCTTATGCCAGAATAATTACTCCGGCATGAGATCACTAAAAAACGATATAGAAAAATTATATGTACATTAACTTCATCAAATATATTTATTTAAACTAACCATAACATTTAATGACTCAGAAAAACTAAAATTATATTTTTGGAATGTAGTACGTTTATAATTTACTGCTTTTTGAAGATCTGTAAATTTATCATCAATCATATAACGTACACGCCATGATGCATCAGCAGCACATTGACGTAATTTTGGCATAACAAGTTGTTTGTCATGTTCTCGTTGTAATAATGTTTCAATATACTAACACATGCATCAACAGCTAATAAACGAACAGAATTATGTTCATCTTGTGCAAGTATAACAATAACATTGAAATTAAATCAGATTCTAAATATTCAACTTCAACAACTTTTGCAAATTCTTCCAATTTTGATGATGCTGAACGTCGCCCCATTGGTGTATCATCTTGACGTAAATTACAAAAATATAAGCCCTGGGCACAACATTGCTTTTTCCATTATTTTATTTGTTTATTGATATGATTTTCCATTGCCTTATACACTAGGGCACAACACTACAACTTTTTTCTTTTAACAAGATAATGTATAAAAACAAACTACGTTGCTTCCACCGATTAATAGGGGCTTTCTTCCACGGCGGACGACCGCCAGAAATACCACTTCCATTGCTCACTACTGCTCACCGTCACTACTCTTATACACTCTTATATATGTCGAAAGTCACAGTGGCGCACACATATATAGGAGTAGTGACGGTGAGCAGTGGAGGTCGTATTTCTGGCGGCCGTCCAGCGTGGAAGAAAACCCCTATTAACTATGTAACAAGCGGTGATCAAAAATGCATTAGATTATAAATGTGTGAGCGAACTTGACAATTTTTTTTTTTTTCGATGAAGCATGTGTATGAGCGGGGTTGTATGTGGTTCTCCATGAAACAAAAGAACACAAAAGAATAGATTGTCATATCATGAAAATGTTAAACCGATAAAAAATACTTCTAGTTTGTCTGCTCAAAAATAGTCAAACAGATAATTTATTAATAACAATAATGATATTTTTTCCGCCATCAATTCCATGCCGGAAAATTTTCTCCGTCATCAATCTCGTGCCGGAGTTATTTCCCCACCATCGATCTCATGCCTGAGTAATTTCCCCACCATCAATATCATGCCAGAGTAATTTTTCCGCCATTAATCCCATGCCGGAATAATTTCTCCGCCATCACATTCATGCCGGAGTAATTTCTCCGCTATCAACCTCATGCTGGAGTAATTTCTATGCCACCAACCTCATGCCGGAGTAATTTCTCCGGAAATGGGCCAAAAACGGAGAAAGCCGGAGTAATAGCGGAGAAATATTTCTACCAGGGTGGATTAAGGAAACCTTAACTTATCCTTAATAAGGCCGGCGTGATCCAGACTTGATCAAGAATTGATCAGTTATTATATATTTCGGTACTTGTATTTTTTTATTGTTTAATCCATTCATTGTTACAATTATATTATTCTTTCACTGATAAAATGATTTTTCTTAATAAAAACGACGCTAATCATGGCCTAGTTATGTTTCAAGACTGGTCTAAATATATAAACTCCTTAAAACTATCGTGTGCATCGTTTCCCTCCACGCGTTCCCCATAGTACGTACAATCTAAACTTCGTTGGTTCGAATCCCGGTAGGTTCGCTTGTTAGGAAAAAAAAAAATTGTCTCTTTAATTCTCTCTCTCTCTTTCTTCGCTGGGTAATTAGAAAAAAAATATAATAATTAAAAATAATCATATAATTTTTGTTTTTTTTGATCAAGTAAACATGATCAAGTTTTGATCAAGCGTCCTGATCAAGTTTTGATCAAGCGTCCTGATCAAATATTGATCAAGTAAACATGATCCAGTTTTGATCAAGCATCTTGATCAAAACTTGATCAAAAACATAACAGTTTTGATCAAATCTTGATCACGTTTGGCATTACGTTCTTGATCAAGACTTGATTTCAATTTCCACTCGGGTGAAGTAAATTAAATAACGTTCCATTTCCATATCGCGCCCGTGGTTAAGCAAGTTAAGGCACAGGTTTAGAATAGTTAGGAATTTTTGGTCATAGGTTCAAGTCCCGCGTTAGGTAAAAAAAAAAAAAAAAAAAAAAAAANAGAAATTTAACCTCGATCCGAGGTTTGGGCCCGAGGTACGTGTATAAGCATATATACCGATACATGGTAACCTCGTGTAAACCTCGATTTTATTCTATATTTCTACCAGGGTAGTTATCTATCTTATTCCAAAATTTCAGAAGTCTATCTTTGCTAGTAAAATAGTTATTAATGTTTAAAGTCAACAACTTTTAACGTGTACGCTCACGTAAAAAACAAAAAGTGTTAAAAGAAAACAACATATCTCGAATTTTCACGATGTTTTTGTCTTAACACCTAAATAAAAAACTACCTTCATAAAACGTCAAAATCTTAGAAAAATTATAGAAAAAAAAAAAATTCAAGTTCTCTGCTAGAAAGTTAAACAATCATTGTTTAAAAAAAAAAAAAATGTCAAAGAGTGGAGGGGTGGAGGTAACAAAATACGTTTGTGTGCATATTGATATACACAACCGTATATGTATTGGTGGAAAACAGGACCGTCTACGCAACAAAAAGTGAAGGGTGCCGCTATCTCTCTTGCCCTAAGTCTTCTCCTACTACGCTGCGAACCTGATCTATAGTAACCGAAAGGTTAGGGTCAAATAACTGATACAAAATAAATGACTAATTAACGGGTAAATCCGGACATAACATATTCATTCATAATCCAAGAAGTACACTTCTAAAAACACGAACACTATACGTCTTGAACCGAGACACATTTATTCATAACCCAAGAAGTATACTTCTAAAAACATGAACTTTTTCTTAATCCAAATACATTTTTTTTGCAAAAAGAAATTTTCTATTATTAAGAACTTTTTGTCTTGAAAATAGAAAAATTTTTTTCAGTGTATTATTTCAATAATATCTACAGCATGCATGTCCAGATGCATATAATAAACAATTTTCGAAAGAATTGAATCTGACTCTAAACAATTAATTTTGTTATTGGAGGTGAACGTATACTATATTTTTACTAAATATTAAATATTATCAAAAAATATTAAACTATTAAACAAAAAAAAAAATATTATATTATTATATTATATTATATTATTATATTATATTATATTATTATTATAATATTATTATTTTATATACAAAAAAAAATATTAAACTATTATCAAATATTATAATGAATATTTTTGATAATAGTCATTTATTAATGCATAATTTTTTACATTTATTGAATATTTTTAATTGAACAGGAAAAAATAATACAAAACCTGTTCCTTAGCAACGCGTAAACAACATGAATTGATAAATTAATTAATTAATCAAAAACAAATGAAATATTATTATGATTCATTGTTTCATACCAGAACCAATCAAATGAATCGAAGCGAGGCTTCATTTCTCGTTTTCATAATAGGAGAAAATAGAAGAATATTAATAAAAACCCTTAAAAAAACAATATACATAATAAACGAATAAACAACGACATTGAACATTAATAATGTTTAATAAAAACGTTTTTTTTTCGTAGCAGGATTGGGCATGATAATAAAAATTTATGTAATATGAGTGTAATATAATTTTCATAAATATAAGATCAAGACAATTAGACTAAAATAATACTAAGATCATAAACTGAGACTCAGACAAAACTGATTTTTTTGATACCAAGACAAAAGTTACATATTTCATGTCAAGAAGAGACTGTTGTCAGTCTTGGCATATTTGGTTTTAAATTGAGCTTTTATTCATCATCGTTAATAATCAATATGCATTAATCAATAGATTTATCCAAAAATTTACTTTTAACTTACATCAAGGGTAATAAGAGTATTTATCAAACCAAAGTTCAACAACTGAACATTTTTTTAATTATAATAAACTCGATATGAAAAACACGAATAAAAAAAAGTTCGTGGCTACGTTGGATGATGGTGTAAAAATAATATGGCACATGGACAGACAACTAATCTCATTAAAGAAGAAATATGTCACTTACTTGCTAAAGAACATAATGGATTCCACTTCTTCTTTTTATTGGAGTCTGAATATTTTATTTAAGGGATTAATTCCTGCTCGTGTCAGTTAGTAACTCGTATTTTTTGACTGATACCAATGCAATCTAATGTATATACGTGGATGTAAACACATAATATAGGTATATAGTAAAATAAGCTAGACGGTATATCCTTAAATCATAAAATAAATTAAAACAAATAGTGACATCAAAAGATGATGTGATAAAAGAAATAATGTCGAGCATACAAAGACAACTGATCGCATTATAAAATTAATTTATTGCTTGCTTAAGTATCAGTGTTTTTTGACATGGTAACAAAAAATTCAACATTTTTTTTTTTTTATTGACGTCCAAATATTTATTCACTGATATTCTGCTTTTTATATACATAATATATGTATATGTATTATTTTTAACGGACTGAATTCTGCTACGTGTCAGTTAGTATTTTAGATTTTTTGACTGACACCAATGCAATCTAATGGATACATATAAACATATAATATAAGGGCCGGTTTTTTCGTCCAACATTACAGTTAACTAAGGTTTAAACTCTAGTTAACTTACTAAGGATTTGGTTACCGACTGCGTTTTTTACATGCTTTAGTATTGAAAATATCAATCGATAAGTAGTTAATCCTTAGTTAGTTAAAGTTAGTTAATGCTCAGTTAACTGTAATGTTGGACGAAAAAACCAGCCCTAAGTATACCAAAAAATAAATGAGTGCGTTGATATTTCAGTAAAGAAAATCACCTACTATAAAAAGGAGAATAAAACCTCTCTTCGAGACATTTGATTGGTTCTCACATTAAACAATGATTAATAATAATGTTTTATTTGTTTTTGTTTAATTAATTAATTTTTTTATTAATGTTGTTTACCCGTTGCTAAGTGACAATTTTTCTTTTTTGTTGAAAATTAATAAATTGAAATTAATAAAGTCAATAAATGTCAAAAATTGTGCATTAATGAATAACTTAATTAATGCTAATAATAATGCTATCATGAATGGTGAAATTAATACTCATGGTGAAAATAATACTCGCATAACTACAGAAATAAATGAATTTTTGAGAAAAAAGTTCGAAACAGGGCTTATGTTATCACGAGATAACATTCGTATAAGAGATACAAAAAAAAAATGGGGATAATTGCTAAAATATCATTATGTTTCAACATAAATTGTTCAAATATTTGCACCACGCTTAAAAAAAAAAAACATTCATATTGTTTATATAATATTTATGGCACGACAAAAATTGTGTATATATAATCGAGTACAGTAATACATTCACATATGAGTTTGAAAAAATTTAGAGTACAATGTGTAATATCGGAATGATAATCAAATTAATAATGATTCATTTATCGATTGTATTTTCGAAAACTACTCGGTGTCATACAAAACCTGGTACGGCAAGTGATATTTTTTGTAAGTCAAATAATTGGATAAATTTCAGTGATACAGATTCAATCATTAAAAAATATTCAAGTAAACTCCACATAACAAATAAAAAAGCTAACGCTTTCATAAATGACGCATTTAAAAATATATCATTTTCATCGATTAAAACGCTGCAACTTGATTTGGCTGATAAACAACTGTATATTGAACCAAGTTTTTTTTCACATTTACAAAATATTGAAAGACTTGAAATTAATTCAGCCACAGTCCTGCTGGATCCGTATAGTTTTTATGGACTAAACAATTTGACATATCTAAAAATACAATTGGCCAATGAAACAGCACGACATCTTAATAAAGTACTATATCAACATTTGAATTTGAATAAATTGGAACTTTTAAATCATCACAATACAGATATTTGTAATTCAACGAAGAAAAATATTTCTGTTAACGTATCCCAACTGGTGTTCTCAAGTGGTTCTTTCAGTACATTAACTCAAAAATCATTTGAATGTTTAAGAAATCTCCGTAATCTTACAATCACCAATAGTAATCTAAGGTTTCTTGAACCCGGTACATTCAATAGCTTGGAAAAATTAGAAACAGTCTCAATAGTATCAAACGATAAACTTACTCACATACCTTCGAATGTGTTCAATGTTCAAAGTTTGGAAAATATCGATTTAAGCAATAATTCAATTGATAAAATCGATGAAGGAGCATTTACAGTTATAAACAATAACTTGAAGTTACTTAACTTAAGCTACAATTCATTAGAAATCATAGAAGAAGGAATTTTTCAAAAACTTCGATGCAAAGTAATTGATCTCACACGGAGTGGAATCGTTGCTATCGTTGATGGAGCATTTAATAATTCCCGTGTTAATACAATTTTTCTTTTACACAATCAAATATTCAGTCTCAATAATTTAAAATGGGGAATCAATTATACAACAACAATGGTCTATATCGGCTTTACGAATTTCGATATTTTGAAGAGCTATAATAATAGCCGTGATTTGATGATGTCAGATGAATCCACTCGTTTGAAAAAATCATACTCATGTTATTTGAGTGAATATGGTTATTTTAAACTTTGCAAAACACAGCACAAAACTCTTAATTCTGTTATGAATCTTATTCGATATTGGCAACCTGCAACACTTGAAATAAACGATAATCGAATACCATCTATCGAAGACAACGCGTTTGATAATTTATCGATTTCAACTTTACTAATCAATTCTACAGATGAAGAATTTAGCATAAGCAAGTCTTCTTTTGCAGGATTGCCAAATCTTAAAGTCCTGAAAATCAAAACCAAACCGTTCAATTTGACAACACCTGTTTTTCATCATCTGGAATCATTGACATCTCTCGAGATTCCATTGATTAATCCTCATAAATACTTTTGTGAATCATTCTCAAATCTTGTCAGCTTGGAAAATCTGTTGCTAGTGAATTATAATACAATTGATATTTGTAATGGGATATGTAGTTCTGTCAATTCCGGATTGAGAAATCTTCAATACGAAAAAAGCACATTAACAGATCTACGATCAATGGCATTATCTTGCTTGAAAAAACTCGAACATTTTGGCCAAACCAATGGCAAACTCAAAACACTATTATCAAATTCATTCAACGGACTTGAAAATATTCAATCTTTGGACTTATCATCAAATCAAATAACTCGTATTGTTCGAAATGTGTTCGAGATATTAATTAATTTAAATTCACTCATACTTAGTCATAATAAAATAAACTTCATCGAGAACAAAGCTTTCGAGAATAAGACATTATCTACTCTTGATTTAAGCTACAATGAATTGATAGTTATCAACAAGTATACATTCTATGGGCTAAAATGTCAACATTTAGATATATCAAATAATAAAATAATATCTATAGAAAATTCTGCATTCGCAAACGTTGACCTCGAAATACTGTATGTATATAAAAACAGTTTCACTATTAACACTACTGCAGCGTGGGATGTCGATATATCTAAAATTCAAACAGATTGTTTCAATGCTGAACCATTTAAAATTTGTAAAAAATTCAACACTTTAACATCGGTAAATACCATTATAATGTATTCAAAACTTCACGATTTTACTAGTTCTTATCATGGAATCTGGGCACTTATTGCCACACGTAGTGAAAAACTCGAGTTATCTGGACAAGTATCATCAGTTGGTAGAAATGCATTCAAAGATTCAGATGTTCGATCATTTTTGAAAACGTTAATTTTTCATAAAACAGACGATGTATTCATGATCTACCCAGAATCATTCGTAGGCTTGACAGAATTAGATAATTTGGAATTAGATGTTGGACCAATTTTACTTCAAGCTCATTTACTTGATGGTTTATCGTCTTTAAAATTTCTTAAAATCGAAGTAATCGAAACTTTCCAATACCTGAGTCAAGTATTGGCACCTCTTTCAAATTTAAAAACTATTGAAATTGTTGGAAATCGTTCTGTGGGTATTTGTCAAAATATATTTTCATCTAAAATACCACATTCGTTGACTGACATTCGTTATACAAATGGTCCACTTAAAGAACTACAAGCAAATTCAATGACTTGCATTCCACAACTTGAAAAATTTACGATAACAAATACACAGCTAAGTACCATTCAAGCTGGTGCATTTATATCGATGAATAATCTTAAATACGTAAACTTGGCATACAACCACATTAAAATGATTCCAAGAGCTTCTTTTAAAGGTCTTAGATGCAATTTTCTTCATTTGTCACACAACAAAATTGATAGAATAGAATATGAAGCACTCAAACATACCGACATAAAAAATATGTACGTATTTAACATTACTTCTAATGTCAAAGTCAATATGAAATTCTGGGGCTTACCAGAATCAACTCATGTTTATTACGAGGCAGATGAAGATGAACATTATAGAGTTTATATCAAACACCCCAAGTCACAATGGTCATGATTTTCTACTGCCCGTGCAAAAAAAATTTTGTTCATCATGAACTCATCGTGAAAGTTCACAAAATAAAACAGTAAATATGAAAATTCATATGTTATAATTAAAGTAATGCTAGTTATAATATTTCATGCTTTGAAAAAATAAATTTATTTTATGCAATGGATCGATGTAATTTATTGGAATTGGAATAAAATTATTAATATATAAAATAAATTGGTTAATAAATAAATTTATTATTATTATTATTATTATTATTATTATTATTATTATTATTATTATTATTATTTTTTGCTACCCTGGTAGAAATTTAACCTCGATCCGAGGTTTGGGCCCGAGGTACGTGTATAAGCATATATACCGATACATGGTAACCTCGTGTAAACCTCGATTTTACTCTATATTTCTACCAGGGTATGGCCCATTGGAATTTTTACTGCACATATTTAAATATCGACTTTTTAATACTGTAGTCGGTAACAACCATCGTTGCCAATTATACCATAATTATGGTATGTTTACCATATTTTGATCTCCCATACCATATTCACCAAAAAATCAAAAAAATTTTTATTCAATTGCAGAAAATATTTTGGCACTCCCACACTCAAATGCCGATAGTGAGACAACTTTCAGTAAAATTAATTTGGCTAAAACAAAAATTAGAAATAAATTAGCTGTACCAACGAAGCGTGAAATATTATTAGCTATTTAGTCAACATGTTCTTTCCAATGGAAATTGCATTAAATTTAAGCCATCCAAAGAAATGCTTTCACGTATGACTACAAGTACTTTATATGATAAAGCAAATATTGAAGAAAAAGAAAATTATATTGATGATGATAATTTAATGAGGGTTTTGTTTGATACAAACTAAATATTTTTGAAAAAAAATTTTAACAGTATATTGTTTTATAATTAAAAATATATTTTACATTAAAGAGTACAAAAAGTTATATGATAAAAATTGAAAAAAAATTAACACGAATAATGTCAATAATAAAAATAAGTAAATATGACTAAATAAATAAATCATAATAAAAAAAAAATTAATTTGTTTATTTCACTAAAAAATTTAAAATTTTCTTTTTTACGATATTCGCGCTCATTTTACCATATTTTCCCCTACTTTATACCATATTGCTGTTTGAGTTGGCAACGCTGGTAATAACAAGCATCGCGAAAAGTGACGGATAAAAAATTACTATGGTACATTTTAATTTTTAGATGAAGAAATTTGAATTTTTTCAACATAACTATTGTGAAAACTACATCATGCATCGCAACTTGGCAAGTTTAATGATATATATGTGGCGTTCTTAGCCAATTCACGGGGTTTGCGGCCTGACCCTCTTCGATTTTGCTCATTTTTTGATATGTTGTGTATTTTGACCGAAAAAAAACCGTATTTTTTCTTTTTTTATTTCTCCAGTTTTTGAGGGCGCCACCATTGAATTTCAAGATATCTAAAACAGTACCTTTTTTTTTTTGCTGAAATTTTAATCATAGATTCGAGGACGAAAAACAAGTATTTTAGGCTTTTCAATAGAGTGGGCACTCAATGGGAAGTATTTTTTTTCGATTTTTGAAATTTCAATTTTTGAAAAAAATAATTTTTTTTTTGAATTTCATTTTTTTTATTTTCTTTTTAGATGTAAAAAAAAAAGAAAACGAAATTTACTCTTATGAAATTCTTAATTTCTTTTTAATTTTTCAGAAAAACCACAGATCGAGAGTAAAACAACAAACTATATGGTTTTTCTCAAAAACTAAAAAGAAATTGAAAATGTCATAGGAGTAAATTTCGTTTTATTATTTTTTTACATCTCAAAAAGGAATCATTTTCGTAAATAGGTGGAGAATGTTGGACAAAAGGTAGAGAAAGTTGGAAAAAAGGCGGAAAATTTTGGAGAAATATTTCTACCAGGGCATTATCATTATTATTATAAATATTATTATTATTAATTGATAAATATTATTGAAATTATTGTTATTGTTATTACCCGGGAAAAAATTTCGAAGATACCCAGAGATACAGATGGAGGTACCCAGAGATACAGATGAAGATATCCACAGATA
>MKYW01000092.1:23894-34879 GCA_015776835.1 Aphidius ervi
TTTAAATCAGCTGTTATACTTTTTTATTAATAAAAATAAGTGAAAGAGTATCTGTTTCACTTGGTACATGTTTTATATCAGCTGTTACACTCTTTTATTAATAAAAATAAGTAAAAGAGTATCTGTACCAGTTGGTAAATTATATAAATTAGCTCAGATACTCTTTTACTTATTTTTATAAATAAAAAGTATCTGTACAACTTAAAAAAATATTTAAATCAGCCGTGATGCTATTTGTATTTTATTGTTTTTTTTTTTTTCGTTTTTAATTTGTTCATGTCTTCACGTTTTATGTATACATTATGTATAAATGTTTTTTTTATATTTCACAGGTGCTGATGTTTCGGTTTTACGATCGAACAACATCTTTCAAGCTTTATATTTTGTGACAGATGTAATGATTCAGGATATGAAAGCATCTCCAGAGATTGTGTTCACTGATGGCACATACAAATTGTTCAAGCGCAAATTTGTACTTCAGCTGTTTGCAGTTCAAGACAAATTTGGTGAGACACAATTCGTTGGCATTGGGATTTTAGCCAATGAAACTTTGAGTACAGTCAACTGGTTATTCGAGCAATTTAGACAAAGCCACGGGGCAATCTCTGATGATATTCATACTTTTATGACGGATAAAGATCTGGTTGAGCGATTAGTCATCAATAAAATTTTCCCAAATGCTAAAACTATATTATGCAAATTCCACACCAAAAAAACATTTAAATTAAATGTAACAATGAAAAAAATGGATATATCTTATCCAATGGTTAAAAAATATTTAGACCTGCTGGATGAAATGTGCGAAAGTACCACAGAAGAGAAATATAACATGGTTTATGCAAAATTTTGTGATGCTGCTGCTGGTAATAAAAAATTACTTGACTATTTTAATACCAACTGGCACTGCATAAGGCTTCAATGGACGACATTTGGTATGAACCAGGTAGTGAATCTTGGCAACCACACAAACAACAGAGTCGAGTCAAATAACTCAAAAATAAAAAAGCCTGAATGGATGAAACCCAACGACACTATGACAAGTGCATTAAAAAATTTGTTAAAGTGGTTAGTATACCGTAAAGATCATCAACGGTCAAGAAGAACAAATGAAATAATAAAAGTAGATGCCAAAAAGTTAGATGATAATCAGGTACTTCAAGAATACAAAAATAATCTTACTCCATTTGCTTTTAAGAAAGCAGAATATGGAATTAAAAATTTTTTATTAGTTAAATTGCTTATAATAAATAGTTTTTTAAAAAAATGCAAAGTGAATGATAAAAAAGATGGAGCGATTTACGTCACACCTGTAGAGTGTGGTTGCTCTCAATGGGTTGCTAGTTTGTTAATCTGTAAACACATTTTAGCTGTTCGTCATTTGTTTGATTTGCCATTATTTTTAAAAACATTGTGTACACGTTGGCATCGATTAGACATATCAGAAAAAAAACAAGTAAAAGACGTGATTGCACCAAAGTTTAAGCTGCATCATGGTCCAGAAATAAATAAAATGAGTGAACTAGAAAAAGTATCCGATCTTCGATGGACTTTAAAAGTACTATTATTCATGGTACTGAAAAGTAAGAAGGAAAAATTTCAGAAAAGATATTTGATTTTAAGAAGTATTGCCGATAAGATTCAGAGTGAAAATAATGATGAAGAAGAAGGACTAACAGCTGGGAAAATAACGACAAAATCTTTAGAAAAATTGATCAAGAAGCTTGATAGAAAAATAACTCGCTTGCCAACAAACGAGTTTAAATGTGAATTAAGCAGACTTAAAACTATTGAATCGTTATGGACAAGAAACGAAACAGTTCCTACTGAAGTACTCCAATTGGCAACAAGTGGAATCGAAGATAGTTTTGCTAATTTGTCATTGGAAGAAGAGAAAGTAAATATTTCAAGTATTATTCTCCCACCACAATCAAAACAAGTCGGTCGTCAAAAACTAATTCATACTCGTTGTACACCAATAAAAATAAAACGTAAAAGGATAAATAATAAATAATCATCAAGTGATTTGATGTATTATGAAGTATTAAAATTTAAACTAATAATGAAATTTGAGTATATGTAAAATACAAATTTGTGTGTTGATGTCATCTACAGAATCATTACTAATTATTATAACCAGTATTTCCAGTAAGCAATACTTTTATATAAATATAAGAGTATCTGTTTCACTTGGTACATGATTTAAATCAGCTGTTATACTCTTTTATTAATAAAAATAAGTAAAAAAGTATCTGTACCACTGGGTACATATTTTAAATTAGTTGTTATACTTTTTTATTAATAAAAATAAATAAAAGAGTATCTGTATCACTTGTTAGATGTTTTGAATAAGCTGTTATATTTTTTTATTAATAAAAATAAGTAAAAAGTACCTGTACCACTTGGCACATGTTTTAAAATAGCTGTTAAACTTTTTTTTTAATTAAAATAAGTAAAAAAGTATCTGTGCCACTGGCTACATGTTTTGAATTAGCTGTTATACTTTTTTATTAATAAAAATAAGTAAAAAGTACCTGTACCACTTGGCACATGTTTTAAATAAGCTGTTATATTTTTTTATTAATAAAAATAAGTAAAAAGTACCTGTACCACTTGGCACATGTTTTAAATCAGCTGTTATACTTTTTTTTTAATTAAAATAAGTAAAAAAGTATCTGTACCACTGGCTACATGTTTTGAATTAGCTGTTATACTTTTTTATTAATAAAAATAAGTAAAAAAAGTACCTGTTCCACTTAGTACATGATTTAAATCAGCTGTTATACTCTTTTATTAATAAAAATAAGTGAAAGAGTATCTGTTTCACTTGGTACATGTTTTATATCAGCTGTTACACTCTTTTATTAATAAAAAATAAGTAAAAGAGTATCTGTACCAGTTGGTAAATTATATAAATTAGCTCAGATACTCTTTTACTTATTTTTATAAATAAAAAAATATCTGTACAACTTGGTACATCAATTAAATCAACTGGAATAATTTTTAACTCATTTTATTATGTATGTATGTATTTTATCATATATAAGTAAAGAGTATCTGTATCACTTGGTAGATGTTTTAAATAAGCTGTTATATTCTTTTATTAATGAAAATCTGGTTTTATTGGACCTACTAAGTCTGATACAACACCGTTTCAACAAGGTAATTTAGTCTTGCATTGCTATTGCGTTAATCACATTTCAACTTAATTCGTTATTTCTGCATTGTAAATATGTTATTCTTGCGTTATTCATATTTGCACGTATCTCTCATTGAAAAATTATTGTCGCGTTATTGTTGCGTTAAAAAAAATTATTTTCGCGTTATGTTTGCGCTGTAAAAATTATTTTTGCGTTATTGTTGCGTTAAACAATTTATTTTCGCGTTATGTTTGCGCTATAAAAATTATTGTTGCNAAAAAACCCATCGTATATATTTATATAAATACAAATAAATATATAAAAGCATAAAAATAATACGTTCATTTTTATGTTAAAAAATAAAAACAGAAAAGAAAAAAAAAAAAATTATGGAAAATAAAATTTAGATAATTTTTTAAATTAAATACCTCAATCTCTTGAATTTGTTCTTCAATCGTGGTCTGATGTGATTTAAGATTTGTCTCAAGTTCTTTATTTCGTTCCAGCAATGTTTTACCAAGTTCAGCTGCTAGCTGAAGATCTGCAGTTAAAAATTTTTTTTTTTTAGTTTAAAAATATTTGAAACAATAATAAAATATATCAAATTAATCAAGTGGAAAGCAGTGCGAATGAAAATTAAAATGAAAAAAATCATAATCATTGTTTTTTTTTTTATAATGCTATACATATATGGAAATCATGATGACAAGACAATTTTGTCCATTTATATTTTCGCAATTTATAATTTACCAAAGACGATGGTCACGCTCTCGATCTTTTGTTATCAAATTTTCCAATTGAAAGTCACACAGTCATTGCTCATTTACCGATCAAACATTGATAATTTTAATTTATAGAAAAAAAAAATCATATCAATTTAATAAATTAAATTTTTTAAAATATCTAATATAATTAAATTAAAAAAAAAAATTTCTTCTGAACAAAAATAATTAATTAAAACTAATATTTATTTTTGTTTTAGTATATAATATTCATGTTCATAGATGCGTGTCGAATACCATTATAAAGTCCATCATCATTTAAAATTCTTTTTGATTGTATATATACGAGAAAGATGAGAGTTGGAAACAAAATATATATATATATATATAAATAAAATAAAAGAATGTCAGAATGCGCGTCGAGGCATCAGGCAGGGCAAGGACCTCTGGATACACCTTAAGGTAATTATTATTATTATAATCATCATCATCATCATCATCAATATTTTATTAAAAAGTTCAAGATTCTAATTTTCACCTATCATTAAAATAAATAAATATTAAAATACCTTCGGGGCCCTTAAGACATGCTAATTCAATTGAGTAATCCCAACAATCGAGTGAACTCATTGGAGTTGGTGGCTCCCACACAACATCAACACTTTGACCATTCATATTTTCATTCATAAATTATTAATATTTAAATACACAGTAATCCAATTGTTAACTTAAATATATTTCATTATGAAATTTTTTTTAAAGTTGTAAGGTTTTTGTTATTTAAAATAATTTTCGTATTTTGTTATTTTTTTACAATTTTAATCACTTAAATTTTTTTAACACTGAATTCTTGTTGCTGGTAATATTTTATTAAACACTGGATTGGTTTTTTAAATATTTTATAATGCAAACCGGTTTGGTCTATCGGTGAATTGGATAAACACGACAGTAGTAAAATCAAACCAGCTCAGACAGTGGCTGTGGTACGTGTGCTCGTTGGAGTAACTCAGAGTAACTTGAGAGTTCCATAACCAGAGGCGATTCGACCAATATTTCCCTCTCTTTCTTAATTTAACTTTTACCCCTGCTGTTATAAGAAAATTTTTATTTTGTACTACAGTTAATTTGAAAACATTAATTATAATTTAGAAAAAAAATTATAATAAATTTATATTTATTTTTAATAATACAAAATAAATAGAAAAATATTTTATTTGTGTACATAAATTTAAATTAATTCAAACAATATTATATTTTTCTATTTAATTTTAATCCTCAGTATAGCTTTTATATTTACAAAATAATAATCAGTTATTTACGAGATTAAAAGAATAATTATAATTTTTAAAAAATTTTTAGTTTTTTAAATTCAACAAAATATTATTGTTTTATTTATTCATAAATAAAATCTGTTTTTAAATTTTTATTTATTGTTGGAATATCAATTTTTATAATAATTACGTAAGATTGATATTTTTTTCTTTATTTATTTGAATTTATTCAGAATTATANAAAAAAAAAAAAAAAAAAAAATATGAAACTTCCGTCGAATGTATTTCATTATACTTTCGTAATGTGCACGATACCTGAATTATCAGAATGCACGCATGACACATTTTTTCATTTTTATTTTCCATATATAGAGAGCTCAATGGAACTCATCAATATTTTTACATTATTATTTTTCAATAATAAAAATACTAAAAAAAAAAAGAAAGAAAATTGGACGAGACTGTTAACCTTTTGACAAAACATCATAAGTGGTAATGCACTTTCACTGAAGTGAGTGTATTGTTAATAAATGAAAAATTTAATAATTTAAAAAAAGACAGCATCGATAATTCTCAATCAATTCACCACGAATAAATCTAAATTTTTAAACAAAAATTTATACAATCAGTTTTAAAAAAAAAAATAATAATAATGAAATTATTCAGAATCTCATTTAACTATATATATATATAATATTATAATCAAAATAAAAAATTCACATGATATTTTAATGGCAAATAGACAGGGTGTTTGTTAGTCACGTTTAAATAACGCGGATGCAATTTTATATATATTTTAAGTATATACACAAAACTGTACTGGAAAGAGAACGGGTACTCCATGTCCTCTTGCGTGAGATAGAAAGCATAATTTATTAATCGAGTTTAAAAAAAAAAATTAAATATATAAAAACTAAATTTATTATGTTTTTTCCCGTCACCAACTTCAGGAGTTCAGGTGCTATATTTACTCGAAAAAAAAAATAATAAATAAATAAATAAATAATAGAACAAGAATAAAAAGCAGGAAGGTCTCATCCCACATGAAAAAAATATAAAACACGGAACAATATAATATATATATATATATAATTAACTAAATCAAAATATTACGTATATTGAAATATGTAATATAATTAAGATTCACACGCTACTGAATTCTCACAATCTTAAAATCAATTTCATTATTAATTTAAAATTAATAAATATATAAGCAAACAATTTATTTAAAATTTGAATTTTCTATATATCAGCATGCTTGATTTCACATCATAAATAGAAGTTTAAAAATAAAAAAAATAAATATAAAAAATTAGAGCTGCACCTTCAGGGCATCCGTGGGCGTTTCCCAGGTGCTTTGTATTATTGTGCATTTCACCTGATATGAAAAAAAAATGAATTGTTAAAACCACATAACAATGAGTAGAAAAATCATATCATGACATTAATAGGCTGCTGTTTTTCTATAAATTTTATTGAAAAAAAAAAAAAAAAAAAAAAAAAAAAATTNGGAATTTTCCGAAAAGTAAAATTAAATATTGCTTCTAGTAAAAGTTATCTCCTTTGATGTTCGTTCCTGGACGAGTTCCAGTGAGAAACGTCGAAGTGTATTTATTTATTCGATAGTATGTAGGATGGGAAGGGTTTGTCGTCAGTGGGAATGTCGGTCGTATTATTTTTGTTTAACCAAGATAGCCTCCTCTTGGTGTTGTGTTTGTTGCGTTTTGGTTTTCAACGTGTCCAGGTCTGTGTATGTGGCTATATTCTGGATGTGGTGGTACGGTTGGGTAGATTTGGGGTTGTAGTTCTACTGTCTCTTCATCTTCGTTTTCTTCTAATTCTTTTAGTGTCTATTCTGTATATCTTATGTATTCTTTTTGCTCGTGTATAAGCATCGTGGCCATGCTGTCCCATAGCGCTGCTATCATGTGTATGGACCATCCATAAATTTTTTTTAGTGCATATCCATGTAAAATGGTGTCTGCTACCATTTTGATAACTTGTATTATCGCGAAGATCCCTATTATTCCGGCGCTGATGTTTCCGAATAATGTGAATTGCGACCATCTTCTCATCCAGAAAATGTCTACTAGTTCGTTCAACTTATCTTCTCCAAATATATTTAAGAATGTTCTCTCGTGACTTGCTGTGTTTCGCTCTGCTGATTTTGCTGCCATATCATCTAGGATTACTGCTTTCTCAATTGGGAACATTATTCTTTCTCTCATTTTATTTAAATCTTCTTCCGTGTATATTCCTATTTCAGCTAAGTCATGTGGTCCAATATAACTCCATGTTTCTTTTACCATTAGTCTTAGATTCTGTGGTGTTTATGATGGCGTTGGTTTCGGCCATTTTGTACCACGCGTTTTCATAGAAAAACATTTGTGGCAATGGCGAGTTACATGGAACTCGTTCTGCTTCTTTTACTAATATATGTGTTCTAGGTGTTAAGAAATATGATGAATCGCTCTTCCATACTGGAAGTGCATCGTAGCAGTCTTCAGTTTGTCTAAAGTTTGTGTTCACTGGTATGCATTTCATAATGTGTACGACTTCGCCCGCTGCTATCGCCATATATCCTGGATATCCCATATGTCTATACGCGAATTCATCAGGCATTGTTGTTGCAAGTGCTAGTCTGTTATCTAAGATCTGTTTCTCGAGTCTGCATCTATGTGCTAGAAAATCTTTGTATAGGTTTTTCATGTTTTTTCTAATATGTCTTTCGACGTATACGAACTCTGTGTTCATATATATGAATGGATCGAGATTCTCTTCGTACATTGAAGCTACCTCAAAGGCTCTATCGAATACTACGAAGATCCTCGAATGTTCAGTGTGGTGTATATCGATTGTATTACATACCCTTGTTGTCTTTTTTTCGGCTAATGTTACTGTCATTTTGTCTGTTGCGATTGTAAATATTCTCTCGTTACCTGTTGATGTGACCTCGATGTCTCCTGTATACAACCTGGCAAATTTTCTATAAGCGCATCCGCTGTCGTTTTCCGGGAACGTCCTCCAGTAACTATGTCCGTTCATTGAATCTATGCAACTTTCTTCCGATAGTACGCATGTTGTTCCAGATTTCATGAATATCTTATCGCTTTAGGTTCTTGCCCATTGTGTAGTAATCAATATTTTTATCGTTGCCTGTACGACCACAATTTCATAATCTGCGTACGCGTCGCTATATTGCGCACCTCTGCAGTCTCCATCTAAATTGAGCGAACCCGCTAATGTGCTTCTTCTATAATTCGTTGTGTTCATTTTTAGGTCGTTGAACGGTAAGCCTAGTATTGTTATTCGCTTGTTTGTGTGGGCTTCATGGCATGAAGCTTCTCGCACGTCTAATACAAACTTTGTCAGTCCCCCTGGTACTGCTGATACGTAATCCGTCATGGTTCCGCAATTGAATGCATTTCTTATAATTTCTATTTTACATTGCATCACCTCTGTTTTTCCGTAGTCGATTGATTGCATCACTACACCTCTCATTTTCTCTGTTTTCTCTGTCATCGTAGGTAGATCGCAATCCTCCACTCCTATTGTTGATATTGTTGTTGTGTTAAGGGTTGTTAACCCGCAATCGTATCTGATTATGGCATCGGATGCCCTCCATAGTGTTGTCAATATTATCAATTGTAGTATCATCTGTAATATTCTGCTTTAGTTTCTTAACCTAGTTATTTATGTGAATTGCGTCTTTTTCTGTTTCTGTCATGGGTGCGTGGATAGAATGTTGGTAGGGATGTGATGTGGGTTCTCTCTCTTTTTTATTTTTTCTTTCCGTTAAGGTTTCTTTCTTTGATTTCTGATTTTTTTAGTCTGTTTGGGTGTACTTCCCTTAATTTATTTTTAATTCTTATTGTTACTCTGTCTGACACGTCGAGTATCTCGAATGAGCCCGAGTAGTGATCGGTTAGTTTACCGGGTTTGGGTCCGTTTTTGAGGAAGACATGGTCGCCTATCTTATAGTTTCGTGGTTTTGCGTCTTTGTCGTAATATTTTTCTGATCTTTCTTTTGCTGCACATAGGTTGTCATATGCTAGTTTTTGTGTGTTTGATATTTGTGTTATTAAGTCTCTTAAAAATTTCTTGTATGTAGGTAAGTCTTCGTTTGGTTGTAATAGTTTGCTTGATGGTAATCTAGCTAATTGTCCATATACTAGTTCGTGTGGTGTGAAATTTGTTGCTTTATGTATAGAGGAATTGTAATTCAATATCGCAAGATTTACCCATTTATCCCATTCTTGTTCTTGGTTCGCGTATTGTTTTAAATATTCCCCCAGAACGTGGTGTGATCTCTCGAGTGATCCGTTTGATTGAGGGTGATATTCTGTCGTTCTTACTTTTTTAATCTTGAATCTTTTTGCTACTCTGTTCATTAATTCACTGTTAAAATTTGTTCCTTGATCTGTCAAAACTATTCTTGGGGCTCCGTGTTTGCATATAAAATTCGATATAAATGCTTCTGCTACTGTAGTGGCTAGTGCGTTTTTCAATGGTACGGCAATGCAGTATTTTGTTAATAAATCTTGCATCGTTAAAATGTATTCGTTTCCGGAACTTGTTACCGGTAATGGCCTTACGATGTCCATTGCGATTTTCGCGAATGCTATGCCCGGTGTATCGGTTATTACTAATGGATTTTTTTGTTTTATTCTATTTACTTTTTTTAATTGACATTCTAAACATTGTTGTATTCTACGGTTTATATCCTCTTTCAAATTTTCCCAGTAATATTCATTTTTAATTCTACTAAATGTTTTTGAAGTACCTCTGTGGCCACCTATTGGTGATGTGTGCAATTCATTAAAAATGTCATTTCTTTTATCTGAGGTTACATATTTTAATCGGTGATTGCAAATTACTATTTCTATTTTCTCTTTGTTTAAATTCATTTTTAGTATATTTAATATTTCTGACCAATTTACGTTACAAATTTTATCTGTTCTTGATATTGAGAAATAATCTATTTTTTCTTTTTAAGCGATTCTCTGTAATTCTTTAAATGCTTTATTAAAATTTTCTATCGTTATGTTTATTGATTCTCCGTTTGTGATTTACCTATGATTATGGGGAAATAATGTTTTTACCTTTTTTTATGTGTGTGCAGCTACCTAATATAAATGAGTCAGGCAATGTTAATCGATTTAGGGATTTTAGGGTCTCTGCACCGGAGTCGCAAGGTTGACCTGTATCTGTTAAAAAATCAACAAATATCTTTTTGAAATTGGAATAAATTTGGTAACTCTATTATATTTGTATTGGTATTCATGTCATTTTCGTTATCTGATGACGATATTATACTTTTTGACTTTTCATCTGACTCATTGTCGCTACTGTTGTCACTGTCACTGAAATCTTCTTCTTCGTTCTCTTTCTTGTCTTGTTGATTGTTATCTTTCGTTTTCTGAGTCTGCCTCTTTTTTCCTTCTGTTGATTCCCTTCTTCTTTATTCTTCTTCGGACTGCCTCTTTTCTTCTTTATTGGTTCTGCGCCTGTATTCTTTTATTTTTCTGTGTCTGTATTGTTCTCTGTTTCTTCATCTGTGTCTATATCCTCTTCTTTTTCTGTATTATTTTCTTTGTTTTTATTTGTACTTTTTCTTTTTCCTTTATCCGTGTCTGTATTTTCTTTTCCTGTATCTGTATTCCTTCTTTTTTCTGTATCTGTATTTTTTTTTTTTTCTGTATCTGTATTTTTCCCTTTCTCTGTATCTGTATTTTTTCCTTTTTCTGTATCTGTGTCTGTATTCTCTTTTTCTGCGTCTGTATTCCTTCTTTTTTCCGTATCTGTATTTTTTCTTTTTTCTGTATCTCTTTTTTTTTTTTTTTTTTTCTGTATCT
>MKYW01000092.1:38564-50103 GCA_015776835.1 Aphidius ervi
GGGCCTTATTAGATTTAATATGCCCATTTTTGGACATGGCCCAATTCCAAATATGGACCGATCAATTCCGGCAATGTTTTAATCGACGACGCTTCATCTGTAGACTCTACGATATTTTTTTTAAATTTTTCGGTCGTTTATTTTTTTTTTTATTCAACGATATGTAGTGTCACAAACTGTTTTTTTACAATATTTTTGGAACTGCTGAACCAAATTAGTCGATGTTAAAACAAATTTAGGTTTTTTTTTTTTTCCAAAAACAGACATGATATTTTTTTTACTTTTTGGGCCTTATTAGATTTAATATGCCCATTTTTGGACACGGCCCAATTCCAAATATCGACCGATTAATTCCGTCAATGTTTTAATCGACGACGCTTCATTTGTAGACTCTGCGATATTTTTTTCAAATTTTTCGATCGTTTATTTTTTTTCTTATTCAACGATATGTAGTGTCACAAACTGTTTTTTTTGAATATTTTTTGAACCGCTAAACCGAATTAGTCGATGTTAAAACAAATCTAGGTTTTTTTTTTTTCCAAAAACAGACATGATATTTTTTTTTACTTTTTGGGCTTTATAAGATTTAATATGCCCATTTTTGGACATTGCTCAATTTCAAATATCGAGGGATCAATTCCGGCAATGTTTCAATCGACAACGCTTAATCTGTCGACTCTACAATATTTTTTTTTAATTTTTTGGTCCTTTATTTTTTTTATAATAAAAGAAAACACAAAGACAGTCATTGATTCTACAATAAAATGGAAAAACAAATCGAACACCAAGAAAAAAAATAAAAAATCCTACGGAACACTTAGGGTGCACCTTGGGGGGGGCTTGACTATATTTTTTTTTTTAAATTGTTTTTGGAAGCTTGTGTCAAGCCCGAGACACAAGCCTTGGCACAAGGCTGGGACACGAGCCTTGGCACAAGGCTTGTCATCAAGCTTGTAACATAGGCACATTTCCAATTACTTAACAACCTTGGCACAAGCTTGTAGCACTAGCTAGACACAAGCATGTGAGCCTTGTGCACAAGCTTGTGCCAGGCCTGGCACAATCGTTTACTCCTACCTGGGAATAAGTGATTGAATACAAGAATGACTATATAATAGTTATAAGTTAAATAGAAAAATTTGAATTTATAAAACGTTGATTTTGTTAATAGTTAAAATGGGAGCTGGTCTTTGCTGGTATGCCAGATTGTTTTCATCTTCAGGTATGTCAGATTGCTTTCTGTCTTACCAACAGTAGCAATTGAAAAATATGTACAGTCTCAATAAAAGTTAAATATTTTTTAATTTTTCTGACAAGTGCTGCTGCTGTATCAATGTTTATATATTTGTTTTTAATAATCAACAAAACAGAGCCTGTCAATAAAGAAAAAAAATTCTTTGCACTAGTTAAAACTATGACTGTGAACCTTGAGTAATATTATTAATGATAATTATTGTAATGAAGAATAATCATCATTAATTCGTGTTAAGTTATTTTCAGTGTATGTATATGAATTAATTTGGGCTGATGAAAGAAGTGTACTTGATCCAAGACCTTATAGATAAATTTTTAAACAATTAGAAAAGGAAGAAAATGATACAGTTGATAATTTGATTGACACTATGTTATTGGATGATGATGTCTTAAAACCTGGTCAAATAAATGATGTTAAAATTCAAAATATATGGAACAGTTTAGCTATCAATCCAAATTCACCATTGCCACCTGTTAAAACCTCTCTACTTGCACCAATTAAATTAAATTAGAGCAACAACTTACATTGCCAATGATAAAATTGATTCATGTGTTGAGAAACTCATAGAATTATTTCTAATTCCAAAAGATGTAAAGGATGCAGAAACTTTGGAAAATAATAGCACAACAGCTATGTAATGTTTTTTTTTATTTTTTAATATTTTACATAATTGAGTACTTAAGTGATTTTTTAAAATTATTATGTTTATTATTTATTTGTGCAGGGGAGAAGTACAAAATGAAGCTGCTCCAAATGAAAATACTCCAGTTTCATCAGACAAAGGTACAACATAAGTTGCTCCTGAAGTTGATTTAGACGATCTTGTAAGATTATTAATTTTTACTATATAAATTAATCAAGAAATATATAATCATGTAATTTTTTTTCAGTTTGATGACTGACGTGCTTTGTCAACTTCTATGAATAATTACTCATTGATTCTTGTCGTGGTCGTACTTGTGTATACAGCAACAACATCAACAACAACAACGATAACAACAATGACAATAACACCACATCATCATCAACAACACAGTATTAATGAATTACTTTAGATGAAAACAAAACCTAAAAATGGCGAAAATAGTTTTCATCAGGATGAACAACATCGATAAATGTAGCATCACTATCATCAAGTCTTATTTTAGCATTCCTTCCTTAAAAACCAGTCTGTACTAGATCAATTTTTTTTATTCTACAAATTCGACTTATGTTTTTTCTAACATATGACATAATATAAGTACCTAAACTGTGCGGATGTTGATATATATAACATCAACAACAACTAAGACGAGTACTACGACATCAAATGTTGTTGTGTTAAATGTCTTCAAATGAAATCGCAGCGAATATATGTGAAAAAAATGAAGTTACATATACTACGTGTAATATATATGTATTTTAGATTTTGTTATTCCATATTTTTTATTTTTATTCACTAGCATAATAATAAAGTTTATTGAAAAATCGAAAAATTTTTTATTACATTACATATGCATATCAATATACATATATTAAACCAATAGTTTGGGGACAATTTTAAATATTTGTTTTTTTTACATTATATATGCATATCAATATACATATATTGAACCAATAGTTTAGGGACAATTTTTAATTTTTGTTTAAAGCTATACATATATAGCAGTTGTTCCAGAATTTTCATACATATAAAATATTTTTATTGCATATGTCTTTTCTCAGCAATAAAATTATAAAATAAATTTTTCTATTACTGCGAATATTATTGTTATTATTCTTTCTATTGATATTACCATTATAATTTTCATCGGTTTTTGTTATTATCATTACTCTATACTAAAGTATAGTATGTTAAAAATGTGATTTAATGATTGATTAAATAAAGTATTGATGACAATTGTTATTTATTTGTTTTTTTTTTTGAAAATAATTTTGAAATTGTATTGTTTTTTATATTTGATTATTACGGTTGTTTTTAGTGATAAAATGAGATAAATTATAAAAAAAGAACAGATAATAAATAAATAAAATCATTCGACGTACATGAAGAAAAACAATGTAGTTTAGAGTCTTTTCATCATTTTTCTTAGCAGCGAGAATTGTCCCAAAAATTATATTATATTCCCATAGCTCCAATGACGTTTATTTAGACATTTGAAACATGACATTTTTTTTATGAATAGCGGACAGCTGCGACTTGGCGAAAAAGTTGTCTACAATTTGGACATACCCGTTCACGTAGCATTCCTTCACAATCATTACAAATCGCATGGCTACATTGCCTTGTTTGCTTTTCGGACGAGGCAAACTTTACATAAGGTTTCATCCAAATGGTCTATTATATAATTGACCATGACTCGTGTTGCTGAAGAATAAATAAATAAACAAATATCACTATGGGTAAATAGAACAGTACTGAAACAGTATATTTATATTTATTTTTTTACGAACGTTGATTCGTCGGAACCCTCAAACGATTGAGAACTTCTATTGGAAGAGGTACAAAGACGTCATGGTGATTTGCATGGTTTTCTTCTCTTGGAACAGCTTCTCTTGCATTCAACCGATCTGCTGGAGCTTCATAAGCAACATTTTGTTGTTGTTGTTGTTGTTGTTGTTGTTGTTGTTGTTGTTGTTGTTGTTGTTGTTGTTGTTGTACTGGAGCTGCTTTATTTACATTTATATAACCTGCTGGATCACCATTAGCAACATTTGCCTCTTCCTCTGGAGCAGCTTCTGGAGCATCTTTGTGACAAATTTGTAAATTAAGTATTTAATAAATTGTGTCTGTATGTGTTAGCTGACGTTATTTATTGAGATACTTGAAACATCTTTTAAAGTTAACAATATTAATGAAAAAATTTGAGGCACCTTTATATACATTTACAAAAGTCATACTTTAAGGACCATTTATTATGTCGTGGCTGATACTTTGAAGGATGCGATTTATGCAAGTGTGTATACGGTTATTTATGGATGGAAATGTTTTCAAAAGATTTTTGTTAAAATAATAAAAATAACTTTGAAGTTAAGTGTGAGTGAGTTACCTTGTAATCTTGCAATGTGGAAGCTCCGTGGAAGTAGTAATGGCTGTCTAATAATCAAATTAGTTAAATTGTGGGTCAATTGAGTCAATCCATCAAGAGCTTTCATACGAGTGATTCGCTCTCTCAAAAGTCTTTTAATTATTCTTCGAATCAATGGAATTTTTATTTTTGTTGTTGTTATATTTGGAAAATAAATTGACATTCCTCCTAGTTGTCTACCCATTACTTGATGTGTTTTTTTACTGATGCAATAATAAAACTCAAATAACTCAAAACGCGAGGATGTTCTACGTATCGTTGAATTATTGTCTCGTATCTACGTAAAACTTCACCCATGACAGGCTTCTCAATAAGTGCTTGACTTTTACCGTTTACACCGCTTGTATTTTCTGGCCTGATTGCCCTGACCCAAGTACTTCGAATAAAAGAAATTAATTCATCAAAAATTTCTGTGTCATCAATTGCTAATTCTGCTTCAATGTCATTTAGAATCAAGTAAATATCGTCGGCAGGCAATGTGGGATGACCATGAGTTTTTTAATGATTGGTAAATTATGGTCGTTGACTTCTATTCCAATTTCGTCCCTCTTGGCATCAACAATCTATATAGGGTTAAATTTTGTGATTATTCTATAGAATAAAAAATTCTTTCATTTTTATTATTAAGGTATCTTACCGTACTAAAGTGGTACAATGTTCCGCGGACATTTTCACATAAAATACGACAACTTTGAGTTAATTCATAATCATAATTCGTTAGTACCAAATTTACAAGCATGAATTTTTCAGCAACTGTTTCTATGATTGCATCATAGACTTCACCAGACTTCCCTGTTATCAGTGCCCACATACAAGGGAATATCTATAATTGATTGGAGAATGACAAACAAGGTATAGACAAATAAATATTATAATATGAATAAATATTATTATCATATAGATGCATATATTGAAACAAAATCAAACATTGTACATTTATATGAAGAAAAGCGATATAATTACTTACTCGGATTCGTTCGCCAAAAGAAACAACCAATACCTCATCTACTGGAATATCCAGTGGTATTGATGTTGTTGATGGTGAAATGTAAATTTCTGTCACATAGTTACTGTAATGTTGAATTACTCGATCATCATAAAAAATTAAAGCTTGTCTATTTCCAATATTTTTTAATTCCGAATGTATACGTCCGCCTGCACAGTTTAGCAATGATCCCCATTGGACCGATGTAAGGGTGTTCTGGAGATTTATCAAGTTTCCGCTGTTAAAATCCGGATATCGCACAGCCGCACGTCATGTGCGCATATTCTGAATAATATTTAATCTACTTCCATTTTGGAAAGCTTCTTGGTATCTACAAATTATATTTAAACACAGTTAATGTCAAACGATAGTTTATAGTTTGAAAATATGTATTATTTTGATTAGAAGAATATATATGTCTAGATAAGAGTGGATTAAAAATTAAATAGCTATGTATTTTTCTATTCTTTACTCTTGTTTGCTGGTTACTTCATTGAAAATATCATTGATACTCTGTAAAGTTGTTTCACATTGTACGCGAAGTTCTTTCAACCCTTTGCATCTACTGAGCAAGTGGAGATCAGGTTCATGGCCATCATGTTCCGTGGTAGTAGTGAAAACTCCATTGAGATAAAAACCACGACTGGGACATGTTGCAACGGAACATCTGTAATTTATGCTAAATAAAAAATTTAAAAAAAAAATTTGAATATTTGAAGCTTGTGTGATAATTGAAAAAAAATTACAAACACTGATACTTACTGGTGATTAAATAAGTTGTTATCAAAAGGAAGCGGTGTTTCTCTTCGCCATTTATAATTGTTCCACACACGGTAAATAAAAAGTTCTTCTTCCCTATAATTATTTATAACATTTCTATTTGCCATAGTCAATAATAGGTAAAATAATATTAGAATAAAATTTCAATTCGTTTTTGTAATATTACATTATTTTTTAAATTTCTTTCAATTTAAGCTAAGACGCAGATTGTTACAATAGTCAGACTGATATGACTGTTGAAATTTATTTTACGAGATGCCTCAAAATAAAAATAAAAAATGAACATCAATTCAATGGTTTTTTCTTCACCGTCATAATAAGCTATTTTAATATAAAAAAAAGACGATGAAATAACTTTTTTTTTTTCGCAGAACCAACAATACTCGGAGGATTAAAAAAAAAAAAGGAAAATTCTCCGAATAACAGAATACTTTTTATTAATATTGATTTTTTTTTTATATAAAACTGTTGATAAAAATAAAAAAAAAAAAATATATGTGTTAGTCAGATTTTTATTTATGTACATTATTTATAGGAAAAAATTTCAAAAAAGCTAATAAATAATACTCATTATAAATATAAAAATATTATTTCAAATAACCAAATAGTGATCAATGTTTCGAGCAAGAAGAGGACAAAGGTGTATCATCGAAGACGCTGGACATTTTTATTGGATTAATTCAAGGTGTCATCTGCCTCTTGCAGGAAATACTGAGTAAGTAATGCTGATTTTACTTTAATTTTTATTTCTCCACAGCCTTGAAAAAAAATAGAAAATATTCATTTGAATATATGTATATTTATCATTAGACTACTTATGTATTTTTCTCGTGTCCATTTTTATATTTTGGATAATTGCATGTACCGGTCTAACCACCCACCCAACCAAGCGTACTACAATTTTTAATAATAATGTGCTTTGTGCTTTCAGCACAATTTATTCTTCATGCACGTGCGTATAATATTAAGACACTTGCTTTTTAAATTTTCAAAACAATCTCAAATCACTCATTTTTTTTGTTTTTATTTTTCATATTGAGTGATTTCTTTCGCATCCGTGAGGGGTCGTACGTCGTGTGGGTTCACGACTTAAGCTCTCTTCACCTTACTCTTTTTTATCTCAATTTTCTTTCTATCTTCTACAATATATTGTCCTTCCAAAATAACGGTAACCTCTTATTGTTTTCCATCTGTCATCGTGTCATGCTTTTCATACAATTTTACTGAAAATTAAGTGCTGAATATTAATAAGAAAAATGGCATTTGCGTTATATTCACACGAATATAAATTCAACGTAACTTTATTTAAAGATATTCGTGTTGAAACAGATAAATATTATTATGAACAAGACCAAGTTATTGTATGGCAATGCGATAGTAAGTACAGATGATTTTTTCTTTTAATGAGTATTAATTTTAAGACGTTTTAATCTGAAATTTTTTTTTTTTTTCTATTATACGAATTTTTTTGACAATATTTCAATTAATTTCTTATTTAGGTGAAGCAGGTCCAACTCTGGAGATGGATCCTTTGCACTTTCAATCACTTTCTTCTGATGTCATTACTGGTAAAATTATAAAGAATATAAAATTCATGTGATGAATTTTATATTTATTGACTAATTTATTTGTCCATAGATGGAAGTTGTTCATCCGAAATTACTGTTCAATCAATTTTAGCATCTACGTTATCGGATATGCATATCGTCAACGGTACGTTTATTATGATGTTGGAATAAATCAGGATTAATTAATTCATTTATTTTTTTATTTATTTATTTTATTAGTTGAAGCACTTCTAGCTGGAGGTATAAATAATGCAAATGGAGAATCTCGTTCTACTGATAATGGTAATTTTAATTTAATAAAAAAATATACGTATAATATATGCACAATATGAGTTAATTCTAAACGTTTAAATTCATTCTCTTTTTCATTTATGTAGATGAACCCTGTTCAACTGAAATAATTGATAGCTCAAACGTGGGATCTCCTGCTGATGATGTTGATAATGGTATTTATTGAAATATATGATTATGTTCTTTATTCTTGTATTAATTAATGATTCATTTCAGATGATACGTGCCTAGCATACCGTACAGAAATAGCAGATGATGATAATGGTAATTTCAATTTACTAAATAAATATACGTAAAATATAAACACTATGGATTAATTTTAAACTTTTAAATTCATTCCTTTTTCATTTATGTAGATGAACCCTGTTCAACTGAAATAATTGATAGCTCAAACGTGGGATCTCCAGCTGATGATGTTGATAATGGTATTTATTGAAATATATGATTATGTTCTTTATTCTTGTATTAATTAATGATTTATTTCAGATGATATGTGTCTAGCAAGCCGTATAGAAATAGCTAAAACATGGAACAAAATAAAAAAGAAAAAAGAAAAGTTAAAAGAAGAAGCTTTAAAAAAACAAAGAAAAACAATTGCTCCAACTCATGTCTTGTCATCACAAAATGGTACCAAAACATACCGATGTGCAATTTGTTGTAAAACAGTTTGTAAGCTAGCTCGTCATTTTCTTGCTTGTAATAAAGACGATGAGCGAGCAAAAACAATATCAAATTTGGTAGTTGGTAGTACGAAGAGAAAAAAAATATTAGCAGCTATAAGTGCTGAAAGCAATTTTCTGTCAAATCGTTTCGGAACGGAAAAGAAACGTCCACGAGCAACTGCACGTCGACCAGTGGCAAACAAAAATTACTCATCAGCTGATTACACCACTTGTCCCAACTGCTTAAACTCTTATCGTTCACTATCATTTTCAATTCACTACAAAAAATGCACTGGCAGTAAAAATTATGATAGATCAATAAAAATAACAGGGAAAAAATTGGATACAGTCCATGATAAAGAATGTAAGTTTGATAATTTTATAAGATTTCTCGCAAGTTATTAAAATATTTTGAATGACTAATTACTGCATGATTATTTTTATATGTTTAGATTTACGAGACTTAAAAATCAAAAGAGTACCTTGGACCGAGAAGGAAATTAAATTGATGAAAAAACATTTTTCTAGTCATATCCAGAACAAAACATATCCTGGATTTGATGAAATTTCAAAGGTTTTGGAAATTGCACCACTATTATCCAGTAGAAATCGACCCACAATTAAAGCATGGTTTGCAAATTACTATAACAAAATAAAAAAAAATAATTAAAATATGGTTGCTTCAATTATTATTTAATGTATTATTATATCATTATCATGCTAGTGAACAAAAATAAAAACTATATGGAATAACATAATCTAAAATACTTGTTTTGTAACAATTATTTAGTTTCTCACCAGTTTATTCAATTACCCTGTACATTTCTTTATTTTTTTTATCAATACTTTTACTTTGCAATACAATAATCATACAGATAATTGAACAAAATAACAATGTTATCATTATGTAATTTTGATCGATCGATTTTAATGACCTGTAATCACAAATAAAATACAATATTCTTCTTCATGGAATTTTCTCCGAAAAAAAAAAAAAAAAAAATTGATCAATTTAAAAGAAAAAAAAAAAAACTATACACGCGAATAAACATTGGTTTAGGGTTCAAAAATAAATAAATGAATAAATGCAATTTTTTGAATAGGTTGACAAACCAAAACAAGATTGAAGAACAACATTGAAAAAAAAATATATCATTGAATTAATCGTAAAAACTATCACATCCTCAAACTTTATATCACGACAATATATATATAACGAGCATATGTAAATTTATTTTTTTCAGATATTTTTTGAATTCAAAAGTTTGAGTTTTTTTTAAATATTTTTCTATGAATATAATCTTTATAAAACTTGTTTCATAAATTGATTCTATATACGTAGCCAATTTAGCTAATCAACTTTAAATTACGCGTCCTCAAACTTCATATTATAATCTACATATATAAATGTGAAAATGAAAACCTTTGAGGCATATGTTCTCAGCAACTACCTAACCGATCATTATGATTTTTTTTCAAATTAAAGAGCCTATCACGGAGATCGTTTTTAGCGTTTATGCGATTCTATAACTTGATAAACAACCAAGTTATTAATTATTATAAATAATAGCCTGTTATGCGGCAGAGTCAACAGGCGGCGCTTCGGTAGGGACTGCTTTACACTCATACAATCACAGAGTTGGAAAAAGAGAGAGAACGCGCTACAGCTATTTGCATTTAAACAAAATCAAAAAATTGAAAAAAAATTAACAATGTTTTTGAATCTGCTAGCTTAGGAATCATCAGGCCGATAGATAAGTAGAAGTGTAGGTCAAAATTTTTCAGCTTGTAACTTTATTTTGACCTACAATTGATAACTTATCAATAGAAAATGTGTAATAAAACGAAAATGTTAACGTTCAAAATAATAAAATTCAGTCCATCAGTACGTAATAATTTCTGTTATGTTGGATAACCTTGGTTTAGATTTTCTATTAATTCTGTCTTTAATGATAATGAAAATTGCAACGCGAAATTATTTAACAATTATCATCAACCTTATTAATCCATTCAAAAAATTAAAAAAGAAAATTTCATTCAAATAATGAAGGTCGAAAGTAAATCCCATCGTCAAACAAAGTTTGGGCCCAATAGTATGTAATCCGTATTAGGGCTGGACACGACACCAAAACCAATTTGGTATCAGTTCCGTTCCGTTCCGGGTTTTCGGGACGGAACCGGTACGACACTGACTTTTTAGTCCACGAAACGGAACCGATACAAAACTCGACTTTTCAGACCGAAACTTGCTGAAAGTTTCGGCAATTTCGGCTTCGGATAGATATTTTTTATTTATTTTTTTTAGCCCTATTCGACCAAAAAATCGAAAATTGAATAACGGGAAATTTATTTAACTTTTAACCTCAAGTTTGGAATAGGAATTTTATTTGGAGCTAGCAAGTCTTTAATTTTTTTAAACAAATGATAACATCTCTGAAGTTGTAAAAATAATCCCGAGCAAAGCCGTCCTCGAACGCGTCCTCAAACTTCATATTATAATAATATATTAGTATTATACGTAACGAGTTGTGAATTTGCAGTATAGTTCAAATGTGGCGCTCGAGTAGACCGAGTGTCTCCGAGAGCAACACATTTGGCGCGAGTGAACTAACTGCAATTCCACATGAGTTACGTACAGGCGAGCTACTGAATGTTTGGATCTGAGTATTTTTTCTTGAAGCCTATGATTCCCCTTCTATGCGTCCACAAGTCACACACACATTTATAAAAAAACTAACGATGTAAACCGAGTGCTGCCGAGTTTACTTTGAGATAGCCGACATCAGCCGAAATCACCATGTCTCGGCAGCACTCGGTTTACATCGTTTATTTTTTTATAAATGTGTGTGTGACTTAGTGGACGCATAGAAGGGGAATCATAGGCTTCAAGAAAAAATACTCAGATCCAAACATTCAGTAGCTCGCCTGTA
>MKYW01000092.1:72037-82082 GCA_015776835.1 Aphidius ervi
CTTCTTACTATTCACCTTCTTACATCATTGACAAAACATCACATATAAGCAAAAATAAAATAACAACGGGAACACATAGCAACGGATAAACAAAATAAAAAATTAATTAATTAAACAAAAATAAATGAATTATTATAAACAGCCAATCAAATAGCTCGAAGAGAGGCTTCATTCTCCTTTTTATATAAGGATCTTCTATGAAACAAATTACGTCAATACAAAAATAAATACCTTGTTAGAGGTTAGAAATGTCACATTTGGTAGATTCAATGGCAGCAAACCACAAATAATTAAAAAGGATCGAACGGCTATATTACTAAATAAATAGTATTTAATGTTATTATAATAGTCGAGTAATTATTATAATAATGAGTAATGTCAACAATGACAGTTTATATACGTCCTGTCAACTTGTCAAATTTTCGTTTTTTATTATTATAATTTATAGTGAACATGAAGTAAATAAATATGAGTGGGATCTACTTCATACTGCCATCTACTTGGTGATTGAAACTGACACATGTTATAGCAAATTATATAGAGGGAGCACCGATCCAGTGCCGCGACAAATATATATTCTTCATTTATTGATCTCTATTTATTAATTATTTATATTATATTCAAACATTACAATAGTAAAGATAACAAACGTGTTTTTTAAATCATTGGTCTTTTTGGCCACCGTTTTGTGGTTGCGATCACCACCTAGTGTTGGGTTGGTATTATAACGTGGTGATATACAGAAGTTTAAGACCGGTATGAAAACCGTATATTACCTCTAAAGTTTAATTCCCTAGACATAATAATTTCAACATAATATAATATCAATTATTATATTGATTCATATTTTGAGTATTAAATATTAATACTGAATTGAAATAATAAATGAAATGATATAGATTTATTAATAACAAAATAACATAAAATTTATTCATTTGAAAAAAGCGACACGAAAATATTCATCATTGAACTAAAAAAAATTTCACATATAACATTATTATCCATGAAGAATATCGAACTTAATCTATAATCATAACATTGCTGAAAAAAAAACTGGGAACAATGAGAGGGCAATGAACATTACCAAATCGAAAATATTAAACACGTTAAAATTATTTTTATTGAACGTACTCAAAAATTACAAACAATTGGGTACAGGTTTTTTTTCCTCTGAGATTTATGAAGTTCAACTTCTTTTCTTTTTTTTTTAATTTTTTTTATATTGAAAAAAACCTGTGATATTCTCTTTCTTTTTTTAGAGTTAAATATATAAATTGTTGTAACAATTTAACGCCAATTTTATATTTATTTATTATATTCATAAAAAAATAGTTGTTATTCTTTAACATTCTATATTTATATTATTATATAGTATAAAAAAATAAATGATGTTCGCTACATTTTAACGCAATAATAACTAATATTAATTGAATAAATAATAATGTTCATATCATTTTTTTTATATCGAAAAAACTTGTAATATTCTCTTTTTTTTTCTAAGATTTCAATATATAAATTGTTATAACATTTCAGTACCAATTTTATATTTATTTATAAAAAGAAAGTGGTCATTTTTTAACATTTTATATTTATATTATAATATAAATGAATAAATTATGTTCGGTTAACTTTAATGCATTATATGATAATAATAAAAGAAAAAAAAATACATTTCAAATGCAATGTCAATGACTCTAACTTAAAAGTATTATTATATACTGGAATTTTCAGTTTGTAGCATTGACAATTCTAAATTTAACAATAATTGTTGTTCATTCTACTGACTGTGTCTCTATAATAATAATAATAATAATGACTCACAGTTGAATCAATCAGCACAAACGAAAAAAAAAAAAAAATGAATCAAAAGTAAAAAAAAATACAAAATGTGACTTAATTGTCAAATTAATGCATCGTAATATTGCATCAAGTTGAAAAAAAAAAATATTTTTTTAATAATGATACTGAGTGATTCAACATAAAATTATAATGTAGAAAAATTTAAACAACTAATGCAACATAACATTGCATTAATTTGAAGAAAAATATTTATTTCTTTGATGCCATGCAGTCATATATTGTGATCAATTATTTGATGCACTTGAAGTAATACTTGAAATAATAATAAAAATTGTTATTAATCTGGTTGAATTTAACAACATCAACGTACTGAACATAAAGTTTAAATAGAAGATAATTTGAAAAAAAGATAATACTTATTCGTCAGATGATCTATCAGAGAGACTGGGTTTCACGAATACGCTGACGTTTTGGACTTCCTTCTATTTTAGATTCAGACTTCAATGATTATTGATATACCACGTATATCATTGGTTCTATCATCATCTGATTCATCACCATCTGATTGTAATGTTTGTTTACTTATTTTATTTGTACGTAGTATTGATGGTTTATGTTTAAATTTGTTGTGAACTGCTCGTTGAAATTTTCCATCAATATGTACTTCCTGTGCATTAGCTGTGACTCGTACTAATTCTGAGGCATGCAAACAAGCTGGCTGCTGAACTTATTGTTGTTTTTGTTCTTGTATTAGTTGTGCTGTACCTTGATAAACTTGTTGATGTTCTGGTACAATTAATGATGATACAGCTTGATCTTTCACTTGATTACTACCACCTTCTCGTTGTTGAATTATTCGCTGGTTTTGTGTTGGACCTTGCATTGCTGATACAGCACTTTAGTTTGTTTGATGCATCATTGGAATGACTTGACCAAGAACTGATAGTGATGCATGAATCCGACTAATTATTTGCTGGTGTGATTGTATTTGTTGAAATACAGGTTAAGCTGGAGCTGGTTGATGTTGTTGAACCGTTGGTGGTGCATAAACCTGAGCAATTGCTTGCTGTTGAATTTGTTGTTGCTGTTAAAGCTTTAGTATCTCACGAAAGCTATTTGTCAATGATATTTGATCTCTGATTTGGTTGTCAACAATACGAATATTTGACATATCAGTAATTTGTAAAATTAATGTGTCAAAAGCATTATGACTTAATTCGCCAGTCAATGACACAAGAGTACCTGCTTCAGGTAACTCGCCATGCATACTAGCAAAATTTACACAAAGATGATGAATACCATCAGTTATTGCACCACTTCCATAACTAAAATTACCAACAACTTGACGTATAATCTTGTATCTGATGGAAGCTGTTATTTGAATTGGTCCAAGCATGTTGCCGACATCACGTAATTCAGCTGATCGTATTGCTGGCAAATTATCAACTGGTTCTTCGGGTATAGGTCCCAAGATATCAACAGTTGTGTAATTTGGAACAGACAGTTCAATAGTCATGAGATTATGGGCAGGAACAGTATAACGTGGATCAGCAAGTGTTACTTTCACGTGACTCAGTCCGAGCACTTGTCGATATACTCGGTTTTCAAATTCGGGAACACGCTCTGCCCAATTCAGAGTGCGAAGTTCACGTCCTTGAAAGTTGCTCATAATTAGACGCAAGACAGGTACCTTTGGCTTGACAGATGGACTGACAATTGCATTTGCACGTTTGTTCTTGTTGGAAAACAAAGGATCCAAATTCACTATGGCACCGGTAACAACACTATAAAAAAAAATGTCAAAATTAAATTCTTGAAACGATACTATTATTTATACATAATTTGAAACAATATTTAAAAAAAAAAAAAATATAACAAAATTCTAACCCCATTATTTTTTATTAATATATTAAGAATTCAATTTCTTAGATTTAACTGATGAAATAGAAAAGAACCTAACCTCAAAAATTGCCATGAGGCCTCATGTATATGACAAAAAAAATCATTGAAGCTGAAAACCATTATTATTACGACAATAAATTAGTAGAAAAAACAACTACAAAACTAAGTAATTAATAATTGAAATACTTATACAGTATTGTCACCAACTTGGAAGCTGTCAAGTTCCTCGTTGGAGGTGTATTCAAGATTCATTTTTTGTTTCATATTTTTTCACAAATTTATTTATTTTTAAACTAAATTTTAAACACTATTGTTTAAATATAAATTATTAATTGAATAATATCAAACAATATATAATAAATATAAATAAATAAATTCATTTAGCTGAGCAGACGATAACGCTTGCTACATAAGTGACTATGATAAATTATGATGAACAATGGCTGCCGAGTGCCCTTCGGTCTGCTTTGGCGTTTTTTGTGAATGTGTGTGTATATGTGTGACAACCAATAAGATTTAATGTAAATTCAAAAATCAGGCGCTAAGTTTGAAAACAAAGAGGCGAATTCAAATTCTGATGCGCACGCATGTTATGCTGCCATGACACCAATGCTTATTCTTTTTAAGGACTTTTCAATCAATACTGTATTGATAATTCCACTCAATCCTTAAATTCTTATGTTGAAACGTTCACGATCACGAGCGAGTTGTTCCCATTCTCCACGTCGTGCAGCTTTGTATGCATACAACCAGGTATACATCAAATGAATTTCAGGTGTTGAATTGAAAGAAACTTGATTCTTAATTATCCTTGAGTCTTTCATACTTCATTTTTTCATATTAGTTTGGCTTCTTCTTTCCCCAATCATAAGATTTTGGTTTATTGAATTTTTCTTCTTTTTTTTTTATTTTACTAACAAGTTTTATCTGAATTCTCCTTAGCAGATTTATATTTGCTTTTGAACATTTTTCTTGTTGTTGTCTCATCGAGAGACGAATGATTTATAAGAAATTTTTTGTTTTACTCTCCTATTTATACTAATTTTTGTACTGAACCACTTATGGGTTGACACTCCACAATTTGATCATGTAATATCAAACAATAAGCTGATGTCTTTGTGGGAAACTGTTCCATTGATTCGATCTCCAAACGTATATTCACAGGCCCACTTTTTAGAAATTCATTTTGTTTAGAACAGTCTGTAACAGCAAGTGGTGCTTAACCTAAAAATTCTGTTTTTGTTAATCATAGTTCTGGCTCTTTCCCAAAGTATGATAATTGGAAATTCCTAAACATGTCATAGAGCAGAGCAAATTGATTCTTGCTTATATCAGATTCAAATTTCCATATGGGTAGGATTGTGAATTTAAGAATAATTTCACATCTGGCAAATTGCAATGATCACAATGACTTGCATTTTTATCAGCATGATTTTTATTTGCAGTTTGAAATCCTACAATCACATATCTTGGTTTCTCGAGTTGTGTTGATGTTTTTACACTCCATATATGTTTTGATGTTGCAGGAAGTAGAGGGTAATCATACAGTTCTCAGGCTCAGATACTCAGTGCAATAGCTAGATCTTTTGATATGTAGTTTGAAAGTTGAACTTTTCTTCATCTGAGACTCGAATATATAACGCAAACCATTCTATTTTTTTAATAGCAATTTTTGCCGTTTCTGCTGCTGTTGTTTTCAGGTATGCATTGATATCAGTATTTGATTTCAAAGAATAAGGTCATGTTTTGCATCAGTAATCACTTTACGATAATCTTCAGCAAATCCAAGTAGTAAGGTCAATGGTATTAATATATCAAAGTATCCATTAGCACTATTGATAGCAGAATCTGTCCAACCTGAATTTTCCAATGGTGCTTCCTGATTAGGTGTGTGATACATAACCTTTTATGAGAGTTGTGAGTCCTGCATTTTTACTACGATCTACTTTAACAGTAATCATTTCATAGCGGATTTCTTCAAATAAATGAGCTACTAAACTTGTAGTATTTGCAACAGCAGTTCCATCGTTTTTCGTTAATTTTCTTCGAATGTGTAGAGTACTTTTACTCTCTTAGTATGCACAAATCTTGATGTTGAATTCCAATTCTTATTTCATCATTATTATTTAAAGATGATGCCCCATATGGTTAATGAGCATCATAGAAGAGACATAATAGAAATAATCACAAACAATCGAATTTTGAATATTCAAGATTTCTTCCATGGTATAAAACAAACAAGACAACACAATCGTATTTTTATATTCTTTGACGTGGTTTGAGATTGAGACTCTTGAGAAATTGAACGTTTGGACTTGTTAATACTTGGAGTGTCCGATGATGACTGATGGGTTTTTGGCATGTTGGTTTCTTTATATAACTGCTTCCAACTATTCTCTTTTGAAACACAATACCCATTATTTTATGCTCTTTACACGTAGTCTTATTGTTATGACTTATCCTCGAAAATTTACTGAGTCTCCGTCTTGATCAACAATTTTTAGCTGAAGATGATGTATTGCTTGAACAGCGACTGGTAGATGAATGACATGTGAAGGTACTTCTATGATCTCATATCCTGGTGGAACACCAGAAAAAAATTCATGTATAGTCTGAACTTGTAGATTTTTCGAATATACACCTGTTGTTATATTACATTCAACACGTAAAGCATTAACTTTTAATATTGTCACTGGTGAATCGGATTTATGAGTGACGTCGGGTTCCAAAATTTGTAGTGAAAATCCTAGAAGTCTTTCAATAGAATCTTCGGGAATAAAATTTATAAGACGTTCACTTTTAATTTCACAACACAATTCACTATTATTTGGTTTGAGACTTATAGAAAACATTTGTAGGGAATATTCTTTCAATATCTTCGATTTCATAACTTCCTGTCAGTAGAATAATAATTTTATCACTAATATAAAATTTATTGTTATGTAAATCGATATTAGGTATTGAGCTAGAAGTAAGTAACTCGACAAATCTGACAATATAATTTTTCCCATATGATAATTCAATTGGTGGATAATACTGTGCTTCTAGCACGGGTGATGTTCCAGACAACGTCAACGTAAATAAGTCATCCATGACTGATGGATGAATAACGTTTGTTATTGTATTTATAATTTCTCAGTCAAAAATTTCAAACATAAATGTCCGCATATGACTGTATCATAATTTTGGAATTTTTGATAATTATATTCAATGCTACCAACATCGAGATATTTTACAAGATCAGCAAGTGGTTGTAAATTTCTAAAGCTATCAAAATAAGTGACTCTATTATTCCTTTTTTTATATGCTACCCAGTGCCTACCAGAGCCATCGTTGTCTCCGAGATTTATAATGGCTGATTCATATTTCTATGGTTTAGTAGTTGGTAAATAATTTCTCATGTAAACTCCTCTAAAATATGAAATATTCATAGCTTTAGAATATTTTATAAGATCAATGTTTGTGAGTGCTCAAAGTACAACTTTCTTGTACTTTTTCGACAAGATGAAATGAATTTAAAACATATTTATAATGATCATGTGAATACTGACATGACGTATACTCAATTTTGAAATTCATGTTTAGCTTCTTGGGATAGTGATAAACATGGATTCGTTGTTATCGATAAAAACAGTGAAACTAACAATAGTCGATACCGTAAAGAATAGTTTCAAATTAAAAATAGTTATAGAACAAGTGTGAATGCATCAACATGGCAAGTCAAATGTTTGATGAAGAAAACAATAATCTGTATTAGATTACGAAACCTAGCGATGCAATACGACGTAAACATAAAATGTGTCAAATGGGACAAGACGCTTCTGATAAACATGCAAGTCATATATTTAAGCCTATTGTAACACCCTTGGAAAAATTATTAAATCAAACAACAACAAGTGATATAAAAAAAGAAATTAAAAATGAACTCGAAAATGAGTATGTGAAAAAAGAACAAGCAAAAGAAGATAATTCCAATGAAACGCTTGATAACTTGGATGAGAATTCTGCAAAAAAGACACTATTCGATCAAACATCTTCTCCACTCAAAACTTCTTTTCTGTTGAATAATGAAAAATATGTGAAGAACGTCAATGATGATAAGGGTCGATCAACAGGATTTCAATCACAAAAACTTGACAATATTCTCATGTTTGGAGATTCAAATATTGATTTTGAAAATAACCGAATATTCGTTGGAGATGGAACTTCTCAAGAGACACCAGGCTTATCAGAACTTCTTTTCAATTATAAAGTTGATGACTCATTTATAAATAATGATGATTTAAAAAATTTTATACAAATTATCAAATCAACGAATGCTTAGTATAGATATTTTAAACCTGATTGTGGATGGAGAAAAGAACCAACTGTCAAGTATGAAAAATATATTTCACGATTCATGAAATCCCCAACAAAAACTGGTACATCGTTACCTTGTTATAAGATTACAAACAAAAGTAAGAAATTTGACTACGTTCACTGAGATGATCCCAACGAACTTGTTGATCGTTTTCGATTAATATTGGCTTCTCGAGCAGCTGGTAATCAAAGTCATAAGAATGGAATTATTTCTATTATTGAAAAATTAAGAGAAGCTAAAATTATCTATGAATTTATATGCATATGAGGCTTGAGCTCAGTTGCTTACTGGCTGTCAAGATGAGTATTGATATTTTTGGATCAGCTAATTACAAAACATCTGTACGTAAATATAAATCTAAATAGTCACTAAGTGTTTTAATTTCAAATTTTTTTCAAATCATTTCGGCATGTTCATAATCATCATTTGAAATATTGCTGTTATTTAATCTTGAATAAATTTGATCGATAAATGGAAGTTTCATATCTTCTAATCTATTCCAGCTATTGATGTATTCATATGGGAATATCCCTTTCCTTTTTAATAATTGAAATATTCCTGGATCTAATTATTTTTTGGTAATCTTTTTATCGCAATCAGCTAAGTTTGAAGTCAGTTTGTCAAGACTAGTTGTGTCTTGTAGGAGTCAATAAATCTTAAATTCACTAGTCTGCTACCTCTTCCATTTGAGCATGGATTTCTTTTGTAAAAGATATATATTTTTTTTTGTTATATGTTAAGAATTAAGAATTTTTTTTGTTATAATGTAAAGAATGTAAAAGAGATTAAAAAAAAATTTATAAAATATAACTTATTTTATTCCTCTTCTTCGATGTACTCCACGGTGACGTAGTCCAAATCATCTGACGGTGAGAGCGATGGCATTGTCTCGTAATCTGTTACCACTGTAACCTGCTTGCATTGCCTCTCCTCTCCAGCTTCCACTGACGCGGCTAGCTTGATGGACTCCCCTTTATTTCTTTTCTGATGCATGTTGACTGATGCTGCTTTCTTCTTTTATTACTCTCTCTTTTTATTTTTCTGACGGCTACCATTGAATTAGATGCAATATTGCGGTGTTGCCATTTATAACACAAAATCTTCCGGCTCCCGTGAATTCGCGACTCCTCGTGCATTGCACTTTATTTATTTATTTTAGGATTTAGGAAGATAAGGATCAGGATTGTTACCCTTTAGTTTTTTTTATATATATTTTTTTTTTTTTATTTAAAAAAAAAATTCAATATGAAATTTAAATTCATAAAATTAGTATTTGATTTTAATTCATTTTACTTTGATCATTATTAAAACAATTTTGTTATTTAAAAAAAAATTTATATTTTTGTTTTTGATTTTAGCATTTCCCAAAATATTTTTTTGTTCATGTGTAGCGTATTTATTTCAATGTATTATTTGTGTATTAGTTTTGTGTATATAAAAAAAATATTAATTTATATATATATATATGTATACTAGCTGATTAACCCGGCTTTGCTCGGGATTATTTTGACAATTTTTGAATATGTTATCATTTGTTTGAAGAAAATTGGTGCTTGCTAGCTTCAAACAATATTCCTGTATCGAACTTACAGTTGGGAGTTGAATATATTTCCCGTTATTCAATTTTCGATTTTTTGATTGCAAATGAATGCCGGAAAAATCATCTATTCCGATGAATTTTCCAGAATTTTCATGCTAATTTTTTTTTTAGATAATTGATATTAAAACTGGAAACTTCAACACCTAGGAATAGAGACAGAACACATATTAACGCTTGTAGTTGAAAGAATTTCTATTAAATATCGCTGGGTCAACTATCAATTTGTTCTACTTAACAATACGGATTATTAAAGCAGTTATAGATCCTGTTTCTCCTAGGGATTCAGTGGACATATAATTTTAAATGGTGCTGTTTCTTGTTTCTCTCCTGTGGTAGAATGTGTGTGTCTATCCAGATAGATTACAGACACATATACTACTAAG
>MKYW01000092.1:84949-102162 GCA_015776835.1 Aphidius ervi
ATTATCGAGTGATTATCATCAAGATATTTTCCATCTACAAGGTCGACCATCCAGATTGACAACGCCTTAAAAACCTTTTTGATATTCACCTCTAACATCTTTAAAAATAAACTACGCACATTTACCTCTAATCCTGTTACCTGGTTGGGAATAACTAAATAGAGGACTTTAAAATATTGTTTACTGACTTGTTTATTTTATTATAAAAAATAAAATTAAACCTGTCACGTAACACTCTGCAATCTCTCAAGTTGCTGACGACACTCATTCTTTTCCTCACTCAAAATATTATTTCTATCTTTTACAATTTTAATTTCCTGACTTAATTCAATCACCTTCTTTTTCTCACCACACCATTTTTTTGTTAAATTCAAATTTTCAATATTTAAATTATCATTATTGAAAATTAAAAGATCAGACGTGACTTTCAATTTACCAGTAATATTCACCATTTAATCTCCACATTCTAAATATTGTTTTAATTTTTCTATATTTCCTTTAGTATTAGTATATTCAACCCCATCAATATTTTTTTCTAAATCGATTTCTTCAAGACTATTAATAATTTGTGTGAAATCATTCGCACATACTTGTAATTCAGTAATTATTGTTTTTAAATTTTTCGCATCAACTTTTCTCCCCCGCATTGCTTCAGCGTGTAGGTCTATCTCTTCATAAATATGAGAGATAGGTGATCCTGTTCCCGACCGATATGATGACATTTTTCGCTAAGGATTATTTCCGACGGACAAAAGAAATGATAGAAATTTATAAAAAAAAAACCTTGAGTTCAATAAAATATTTTTTTTAAAATTAATGCATATAAAATTTGACACAATAAAATATAAAATTTGAGTTTGTTTGTTCATGTAAATAAGAAAAATTTAAAAGATACATATTAATATTGATAAAAAAAAAAATTAGTGACTCCTGCGACGGAATAAAAAAATTAATAAAATTTATAGAGACATATATATATGAATATTTTTATTTTTTTTGTATGTAAAAAAAATTTATGTAAGTGTATATAGTGTACCAAAAATATTTTCTAGCAAAAAAATTTATTCTGCACTGAGTTTAAAAATCTACGTTACACACTTCAAAAATCCCACTTCTGACACCAATTTTTGTTACGTACCAAGTTGAAAAATTAAAATTAACTATGAAATAACAAAAAAAAAGAAGAATATGTAAATCCAAAATTTAAAAGGAAAATAATCATAGAATAATTATAATAAATCAACTTGGTATTTCACGTTAAAATTAAAAATCCTCTTATTTTGTTATTCCCTACAGGGTAACGGGTTAGGAGGGAATGTGTATTATTGTAGATGTACCTTGATGTAAGAATAATCCAAATTAATTGTTGTTGAGAGCGTGTCAATCTGGATGGTCGCCTGTTGATGTTGATAGTCTCGAATAATCCAAACGGTAAAATAAACTCACAGCACAGAAAACAACACCCCGGAAAAATGTCACAGTCAATTATTTTGTAATATTAGGAACAGTCAATTTCTAAAGGAAAAAATAATAATTTTATCACAAGTATTATTTTATTTAAATTCACTTTTAAAATTTTATTTATTAGAAATGTAAAAGTTCAACTGATTTTATTATTTATTTAATTATAATTGATTTTATAAAATTGCTTTAAATTTAATTTAGATATTGTCCAAACAAAAGTTGTCGCAAGAGTGGAGCTCCTTAACTCATAAAATAATAATTCCCATAAAAATTAAATTAAAAAGTAGGGATGATCCTAGGCGGAAACATCTTTGACCAATCAAAACTGATGGTTCTCATGCTAGTCAGCGTTTGATTATTGCTGAGATATTGTTCTTAATAATTGTTAAACTCAACGGATGTTGAATATCGAGTTGCTGATGTAAAAATGCAACTGTGGCTCAGAGAAATGAAGGTTCAAATGGAAAATAATATTGAAAAATAATAAATAATATTTGAATAAAATGTCAATGATGCTAAAAGTGAAATATATTTATTAAAAAATAAAAAGAAAAAATTTATGTGCTACTCGATATTGTACTATATCCCTTGAATTTACCAAATATTATTTATTAATGAATTATTTTAAATATAAAAATACCAGTACGTAACAATTTATTTAATAGAATCAATAATTTTTCTTTATTTTTCGAAACTGATTAAGTATGTATTTTTTTTTTTTCGAGTCGTCATTCATATTTTGTATTATCTATTATTATTTTTTTTTTTTTTCAATATAATGTATCTTGGTACTGCATACGTATTGACCTATTCAGAGTAGTTTAGTATCCATTGTATATTCTTTTTTCTTGAATAAAATAAAATTCGTTGTCGTCTTCTACGATCTTAAATTGGTGATTTTTGAATTCCAATTGTAATGCTTCTGTTGAAGCAAACAACACTTTAGCAGTATAAATGATGAGATCAATTATCTTATTGTTGTTAACTTTTCCCCGTTCTACTGGAATCCAAGCTTTTAATGAACCGTCTCTGCAAATGTGAAAAATAGAAATTCTGAAAAAAATATAAAAATTGAATTGTTTTTTTTCTTTTTAAATATTTAATCATAGAAAATATTCAGAAAAAAAAAAAACATCTCTCATTCATCCGATAATAAAAAAAATTTAATTAACTACTAATAATTTAAACCATATAATCTCAAAGAAAGAATTAAAAAAAAAACGAAACTAAATATCATTAATACTTTTTCAAAACAAAAAAAAAGAATCAAAAACCGGTCATTCAAAATCATTGATTCTTGAAAAAAAAAAAAATATACACTCATCATTCAATCACTTTTTGAAGAAACACAAAAAAAAAATAAATAAAATCACAAACTATCAATTTAAAACCTCGTTTGAAATAAAAAATAAAATTTCCATATTTGTACAATATCATAAAAACACTATAAATATCATAAAAAATGTTTATAAGTATTTGTTCTATCAAATTCATTAAAATTTTTACGTCCTATAATGGCTATTGCTGCAGGGCATTGGACTCTAATTAAATCAATAATAGACAACTAACTTTCAAAATTCATTTAAAAACTCTTTATTTGGTTTTCTGATCGATAACAGATATTATACTCGTTTCGAAGTGTTTGTTATTATATATACAACGATACCATGAGAAAAAAAAATTAATCAACAAATGTTCACACATTGCTACGAGAAAACGACGAAAAATAAATTTGTTTTTTTCTTTAAATGTTGCCAGCCCAAAATAAACTAGAAAAAAAAAAAAATCTCACGAGGTATGTACACGTGCTAGAATATTTATCAACAGATATCTCTAAACGTTTAAGTAATATCTCGGTAGAACCTAGTTATTTTTGGTAATAAAGTTTCTAAAAGGAGCGATTTAGAAAGGCTCGTGAAAATAGCCCTTCAGAATGACCTCTTAAAATGGGCAGTTTTTTTTGTTTAATATGGCACTTTCAATAACTTCGTGGACATAAAATGCTCGTGGAGAGTTCACATTAGGCTCAAATTTAGCGTCATTTAAAGCCTTATCACTCTCTAACAGATCCAACTCGTTATTAATTTTTTTTTTCTAAGTAAAATACATCGAAATCGAAAAATAAAAAAAAATAAATCTTTATTTTTTTTTTTTACTCAAAAACTATGAATCATAGAAAAATAATTTTATGTACGCCTAATTAGTATCTGAAAAAGTCAGACTCATCTACTATAATGGTTGTATTATTATTTCCTTCGTTAGCAGGAAAATTGTCTAGAAGAATGAAATTATTATTATTAGTGGTAATTAGAATCTTAATTTTTTCAAATAAAAAATAAAATACATAGAAACTCTAAATTGTGGTCTTGCATCTAAACCATCATCATCATACATTTGAAAAACCACTTGGAAATAAAGTTCTAGCTATTAGACCTCTGAGAATCGCTCCAATATGATATTTTATCTAATCAATAGAATAAATAAATGAATTATTAGATTATATTTGTAAAATATTTATAAATAAAATACTAACCAATATTAAATTTTGGTGGCGCAATACCACCGGAACAGCGCGATTCATTCGTTGTCTATATCGATAACTCATTTCGGTTTCACATAAACTGCGAAGAGCGTCTCGATGGGGAGTCAACTTTGTGAAACAAATTTTTAAGGATTAAAAATTTATTCTAATACTCGTATTAAAATTGAGAAAATTAATATAATATTCAAAAAATATTTACCAAAGTATTCAATGAGTCCATATCCACTTTTATTTAGCACTTTTAATTCACTTAAAATAAAAAAAAATGAAGCAGTTTTTTACTTAAATAACAATCCTGAACAAAGTGACATTAATCGTCCCCGTAAATTGTATAAAAAGACAAAAAATGCAAGATTATTAGAAAAGTAGAGATGTTGATATTTCTTTCCGATTCAATATATAAATCTTTCATGCCATACATAATACATATATATATATGTCTAAGGAAGAGACAAACAATTTACATGGATAACGAACATCGAAACATGATCTGTTGAAGGCCGGCAAGCGCGCGCGGTCATTCCAGATGCATTGTCTCAATCATACATCGAGATTTATTTTTTCATTACTATGCACATTTTTATTTCTCTCTTTTTATATTTTTGATATAAAATAATTAAATTCGTTTTTTCATATTACGACTACTTGGTGCACTAGAGTAAGTAGACAACAGGAGGATATTTGGTAAAGCATGCGAGGTACAAATATTCTCGATCTCGTATTGATTTAGGTTATGCGAGTTAGTTAAACTAAAGTGAATGATCACGGTAATAACCGCTGTCGCGGAATTAGGTCATTACGCTCCCAGCCAATACCAAAACTATACACATTTTAGTAGTGATGGTTCGAATCCAATATGGTGGACCGCGCCCCTCTACCATTTCTTACTGAACTAGTTGCTACCGAAATTTCCGTTGGCGGCCATTGCTTCCGATATTACCCCACTGTCCGTTAGTTGCCGTTATATACCAGCTGGCTCCCTCTTGGCGGTGAGAGAGGAGGATGTTGAGAAATCCTCGTTGATCCAATATTTACCAACGCTTTTATTTTATCGATAGAAAAATCAGTTACAATATATATTACAATATCTACAAACTAACTATAAGGCAGAAGCTGGGTGACCAGTATATACGAATTTATATGTATAAAATTTTTTTGGTACATATTAACAAAAAATAAAAAATTTTATATGTACGTAAGCTGTTTTATTAGTTAATTTCATCAGAAAGTGCTTCGCACTTGATAAAAAACAATTTTGTCATTTGAATCTGTTTACATATAAGACAATATGTACAGACTAACTATATAGCAGAAGCTGCCCGAGTAGAAAATGGGATCCGGGAAGCCGATTTCTGATCCGAATCGGATCTAGTATGGCTAAGGTAATCCGGACCCGGGTTCCCTGACCCTTTTCGGATGCGTTATGGCTAAGGCTAACTAGATCTGGCTTTCCTTACTCTTTCCTGATCCTCGCCGATCTACCTTTTTTCGACCGCCCTCTGTCACAGAACTCTCCTTGATACACTACTGAAAAAGATACTAAATCAATCATAAATTACAGTGATTATAAAATCACGAAGATACGGTTCAGTGCAAAATAATCCATATATTACGAGAAGAAAGTATTAATCATAACAAAACGTTTCCCACCCATTAAATAATGTTCAGTCTTGATATCATATGGATTCGTTGGTTTTTTCTTTTTTTTAAATTATTATTATTAATATTATTATTGTTATTTATTTTTCCATTTATTTTTGAACAAGCTGATGATTTTACCGAGATTATGAATTGTACCAAGTGTAGCATACATTATATTGCATTAAGTGATATATTTTGATGATGAAGAAACGATAATTGATAAATCATTTCCTTGACAAGAATATTGAACAGTTAACCATCAAATGATAATACATAAATTGTTTTTATTGTTTTGAGGTTAATATAATAACCTAGAACATATCACAATGTGATAATAAATCATTATCACCAACTACTAGCGTCAGTGTAATATTAATAATACAATAATATATTTAAATATGTATATAATAATATTTTAAACTGATGAGTCAGTAAGATACATGTTGTACTGTGTTCATCCAGCATATTATAAACAACAGTAACACCTTGATTCTATGATTGCTCATGATTGTTGATGATCTTAAAAACACCATTGATAAACAACACCTTGGCATTAGTGATACCATCTCTGGTCAACTGTGTAGTAAGCTGACGTCTTTGGGCCAGTTGGGCAGGTGTAAAATCCTACGAAACGACCACCTTGCTCATCCAACTTGTTAGTAATTTAGATTTTTTCAATTCAATGAACCTCTGAACAAACACATCTTTATAAAATAGGCTATTAAATTTCACCTTTGTCATTCTGGGCTTTGTTAGAGCGCCAGAATGAGGGTGAATACGTGACGAGGTCACTTTGACTGTACCAATACTAGGTTGAGAATCAAAAACAAACTCAATCAGTTGATCAACTTTACCTCGGTCACTTACAACACGTTGTTTATATTACTGTTACTTATTTTATCACTCATTTGAGTGATTTGTGATTTATTATCAGCAATATTTGTTGTGTTTTTTGTAATTTGTGTAGTATTATTACCAATCGTTGTGTTCAATGTTTGTATATTGTTGTTGACTCGACGTAATTCAGCATCAATTGATGCAAATTTCTTATTTACAGTGACAGAAAGATTGTAGTCCCTCAACAATATTATTTAATTTAGCACCAGCAATTGCTGGAGATCTCACTGTTGACATTGTGTATATATATTACAGCTGATTGACACAGCTGATTGACAATAAACAGTAGCGACGTCTAGTGTGATAATTTAGATCGTGGTAGATAATGTAGGGTGGAATTACAAAGTGCTAGTAGTGGTTAGACAGCGAACAAAGCAGATAAGGCAGTATGATTTAACAACCACGCCCAAAATCACCAGGTCTCGTAGATGATATAGATGAATGTAGACACAAATATATATATATATATATGACCAAGCCAGATATGAATGATATAAATGCATCATAGTGACCAGCAATTCAATGTTAAACATTATATTGCATTATTACAACTCTCACTTAAACGATTGCATCACAAATTGTATTACTACAGCAAGCCACGCTTATACTTGAATTGTGAGTTAGTATTACTTTATGTAGATTATTTATTAAAAATCTTCACTTCAAAAGTCTTATGTAGCTTTATTGAACGAGGCACTTTTATTAGTATTTAAATAATAATTGAATGAATGAAAATTAATGTACGTATGAAACAATATCGTAGAATTAATGACACTAGTGAGGTTATGTTGCCTAACGACACACAATGCGATACAAAAAAAATATCTCTTACACAAAAATAACACTTTTTTGACCCGAAAATATTATTTTAGCTGGTGGGTCCAATTAAATTGACTTATTAAAACCAAAACCTCAAAGCTTGATGAAATATGTACGGGAGACGTTGCGCATCGTACGGCGTCTAACCACAAATATCCACTGATATAATTTATCTCATAAAAACAATCATTTTTTTCAAAAACATCAATCATATTTTTTTTCAAATGGCATAAAATTAACTTTCAAAACTCACATTTTAATTTACAAATGAGTGATTAATATGCCTAAAAGAAAACAAAATATTGGAAGAAAAACATTATTAGGAAAAAGATTAAAAAGATTCAAAGATCCACATAGCGAAATTCAAGACGATGATGATGAACCACGAGAAGATGTACAAACATTATCATTTGATCATTTGAATGTAAGTGCTGTGGAGCTTTAAAATTTAAAGACGAATCAAACAGTATATTTTGTGAAAATAGTAAAATAAAATTGCCTTTGTTGACATATTTGTCTGGCTCAACCGATGAATCAAAACATTTTCTAGATAATATAAGAAAATATAATCCATGTTTCAATATGACTTTATTTGGTGCAAATAGAAGAAAAGTCAGGTTATCAAACTACTTTCAAAATTCAAGGACAAATCTATTATAGAATAGGATCCATTTTTCCTTATGCTGGTAAATCATCATTTTTACAAATATATTTTATTGGTAAAGATGAAATTCAGTCACAACGTAGATATTCAATTGTTCCTAACGGGCGACAGAAACTAGTTGATTCACTACAGGAATATTTACATAAACATAATTCATTGATAAAATTATTCAAAACTTCATTAGGAAATATGTTGAAAGATGAATGTAAAATAGTTCTCACAGCAGATAAGATACCTTTAAGTGAACATGAAAGACGTTTTAATTCACCTGTTATCAATGAAGTAGCTGCAATAATTGATGGAAATCCACTGATGTTTTGGCAGGATGAAGATGAATATCATTTTGAATTGAAGCAAATAAACCCTGAAACTGGATTAACTACAAATAAAAAAGTTCCAGCAATGGATTTTATGCACGAAAACTTATGATACGTAATAATCCAAAAAAATTTTTATTATGTTATAAACATTTGTTGGATCAGTTTGTCGTTAATATGCATGCAAAAATTGAAAGTGAACGTTTACGTTATATTTAATCTCAGCAAAAAATTCTCAAAGTAAAACAATACAATTATTTAAAAGATTCATTCGATAATGATGAAGATGTATCGAACATAGTTCAAAAATTTATCTTACCAGCAAATTTTATTGGTAGTCCAAGACATATGCCTGAATATATACAAGACGCTCTTTGTTATGTAAGACATAATGGAAAACCATGTTTATTTATTACATGTACATGTAATAATCGATGGGAAGAGATAACACGTTCGTTGTAGTCTCATCAGCAACCAAGTGACCTGATAGTCCGAGTATTTCAATGTAAATTAAGAAAATTAATGGACTTAATAACGAAATATAAGATTTTTGGATCAATAGAATGGCAAAAAAAAAAACTTACCCCATCCTCATATTTCCGTATGGTTAAAAAATAAAATTCACCCAAATGAAATTGATAATATCATTTATGCTGAGTTACCAGATCCAACAAAAGATCCACTTTTATTTGAAATAATCAAGAAAAATATGACACATGGACCATGTGGACAGTTAATCCTTTTTCACCATGCAGAAAAGACGGTACATGTTCATGTTATTATCCACGCAATTTCATTGATAACACAAAATCTGATAAAAATGGATACACTTTATATAGAAGAAAAAGTGTAGTAAATAGAGGATTCCAGGCTACTATTAATGCAAAAGTGAACGGTAAATATCAAAAAGTAAATATTGACAATAGATGGATTGTACGATACTGTCCTTTATTATCTAAAATGATAAAAGCACATGTAAGCGTTGAACTGTCTAGTTCAGTAGTTGCGGTAAAGTATATATTAAAATGAATACACAACGGGAGTGATCAAGCAATTTATTCAATAGAAAATAAAAATAATAATGAGATTGAAGAGTATCAATCAGGAAGATATATTAGTAGCAATGAGGCAGTTTGGCGAATACTAGGTTTCAAAATACATTATCGATATCCAAATATTAATCATTCACATGGACAGCTTGAAAATGGTCAACGTGACTATTTTTCAAATCAAAATATAGAAAAAAAAGTTGAACAACCACCTGAAACAACTTTAACAGCATTTTTTAGTTTATGTCAAATAGATAATTTTGCGAAAACTTTATTATATTTTTATATTCCCAAGTATTTTACGGGAAACATTTCAACAAAAAAATTTTATCGGAGAAAATAAGGGACACCCATTGGAACGGATCTTGATATTTTCGAGGGTGATACAGTTGGTCGAATGTATACTATTCACCCTAGAAATGCAGAGTCTTTTTTCTCTCAGAATATTGTAACATAACGTCACGGGTCCAACATCATTTGAAAACAGTTGATGGTGTTATTTATGAGTCATACAGAGAGGGGTGTCAAAAGCTTGGGTTACTTAAAGATGACTTACATTGGGATGATGCATTATTTGAAGCAAGTGAAACCAAGAGATCAAGCAAAATGAGATCATTGGTTACAATTATTTCAACTTCATGTAATCCATCGAATCTCCAATAATTATAGGAAAAATATAAACAAAATATGAGTGAAAATATATTATATAAAAAAAAAAATTGGATTGTCGTGATGATTTAGATTATACAGGTGAAATGTTCAATCATGCTTTCATAATTATAGAAAATATGTGCTTATTAATTACAGGAAAAAATTTAAGTCAATGGGGCATAATATCATCCCTACGGATACGAAACATATTTAAAGATAAAGAAAATCATCCGAGAATTTTTTTATAACACTGAAAATTTAAATAAATATATTATTAATAATAAATCATTATTATTTGAAAGTCAAAAAGAAGCATATGAAACAATTATGAAAATTATTCGAGAAGAAAAAGAAAGTCTTATTCTTCTAGATGCCTCAGGTGGTACAGTTAAAACTTTTTTATTAAACTTAAAATTGGCTAAGGTGCGTCACATAGGACATATAGCACTAGCTGTGGCCTCATCTGGTGTAGCATGAATTTATTACATGGTAGACGCACTGCTCATTCAGCATTATAATTACTCTTTAATTTCAATATCACTGAACAACCTACGTGTAATATAACTGATAATCCAGCTACATGTTAATTACTTAAACGAACAAAACTAATTATCTTGGATGAATGCACAATGGCAAAAAGAAAAGGACCAGAAGCCTTGAATAAAACTTTACAAGAATTGAATAATAATATCTTTATAATAGGAAAAGTAAATGTTATTCCAGCCGGTGATTTCAGACAAACATTGCCAATAATTCCACGAGGAACGCCAGCGATCAGATTGATGGATGCTTAAAAAAATCATATTTATGGAAACATGGGAAAATAATAACGTTGAAACAAAAAATGAGAGTATTTTTAACAGGTTACTCACCTTAGAAAATTTTTCAAAACAATTATTACTTCTGGGGGATGGAAAATGGGAAAAAAATTCTGATGATACTATAACATTCCCATTTGATTTTTGCAATATTGTAAATTCTATTGATTCGTTAAAAAAAATATTTCCTGACATAGATAAAAATTTTAATAATCATGAATAGTTATATGAAAGGGGTAAACTTGCCCCAAAGAATAACAAAGTAAACGATAGTAATAGAGGTATATCAAATCCTTTTCCGGGAGAATGTATAACATATAAATTGTAACCGATTTTCTGACCTGCACGGCGAGAACTATCGGCCAAGGTTAACAACGAGGATTTCTCACCATCCTCCTCTATATCACCGGGGGGAGCCATGTTGGTTATCTCGGAAACCAACAACCGTAGGAGTAACGAGAACAAAATACGAGAACCTAACTCAGTCTTAGAAATGGTAGAGGGGCGCGGTCCACCTGATAGGATTATGAAATACGTAACCGAACCTGAGAGAACTATCGTGAACCAAGCAGAGTGTGTTTCATACGTCTATAATACATTGCGACTATACTATAGTAGAATACTGACGTCATAAGTATCATAAGTGTAGGAGCAAATATGCTACATATGAAATGAGTATTTTGTATAGGGAACCATACAGCGATCCATCGTGACCAGGTCTTACACATACGTTGCCATTGCAATAATAATATATCTCAATATTATTATTATTGTTATTATTTACAGCGATCCATTCGTGAACTCACACCTACACATTGCGTAGTGAGAATATAATAATAATAATTATTATTATAATAATAAGAGAACCATATAGCGTGATCATTAGTATTAGTCTGTCATTGGAAATTCGGACAGAGTTTCACCAGGACTTAACTTCTGATACCTAGAGAACCTTTACGAGATATCCAAACGATGTCGAGAGAACCAGTAGTGAACCATAGAGAGCCAGTCAAGAGAAGGTAGTGATCAGTTCGAGAGCCAGACAAGTTGTGTCGTCTCGCGACGACGTTGAGTACTCAGCTGCTGCCAGCTTCCCCTCCACTCGGTAGCACTCTCCTACCTATCGCCTCGGACATGCGCCGCACGCATTCGGAAAACGAATAGGTGTACGATCCGGCTTTGTACACAGCCTTCGGTGAGTTCATCGCGACGATGTAGGAGTGGGGGAGTCGCCACGATAAGGTTTGGTGTATCAGGACATCTTATAAACATCCACAGGCACCCCATTGATGTCGATATAATAGTCCTGACCCTGTACATAGCTTCTGACCCCGTGATCGGAATTGTTTATAACTAACTCCTATTAGTTATCAACAACGCAAGCGATAGCAATAAATAATAATCAGAACTCATTCTGTTAGTTATTTACTTCGAGAACCCACGAAATAATAAATTTCGTTACAAAATCTATAGATACTGTATGTCATTCTGGACATGCGATATATTATCTAATGGAATTTATTAATTCTTTAGAAATAACCAGACTACCATCTCACATATTAATGTTAAAAATTGGAGAACCTATAATGATATTGAAAAACCTTAACCCACCTCAATTATGTATAGTACTAGGTTATTGTTTAGGATTTATAAGCAGGAAGAACAGAGCACCGCGGACAAAGCGAATAGCAACCATAGCATGGTGTATAGCAACCAACTCATACATACATGAAAACACACACATGCGACAAAAAAAATTGTAAAACGACACAGTTCACATAGTAGACTGAGTCTGAGCACATGTCTGATTCTTAGCATTTCTTGAGCACATTTAGTTTATTGATATTTAGTTAATTAGACAATCTCGAGCACCTAATTATCCAGAATAATATTCAGAACACCTTTTTATACCAAAAGAGCGATAAAATTAAGGATATCAGTTACTAGTTTAAATGTTATTAGTCATTTGAATTACGACACATCAAACTGGTCTCCGGTTAATGTCAAATAATATAATTGGCTTAACACGACATTATAGTGCACCAGGTTATTTAGTTTAGTGATTATTACGAACTAAGTTTAATTGAGTGTACAGATAGTTACAAGAACAATGACATAAAATAAATGACAACAATATTTTCTGATTTAAAGTGTGATTATTGAAGTCTACTAGACGCCTCAACTATTCCTTAACCAATTCGTCAAATAATATAAAATCAAACAATTGTGCAACAGTTTTGTATAAAATCGATGAAGAATAATACAATCGAAGCTCCAATTTTGACTGGCTGTGAAAAAGGTACAGATGTTGTTATACCAAGGATTCCTTTTAGACCTACTGATACACCATTTGAATTTAAAATATTACAATGATTTTTTTTTTCACCATTCATCAATCCACGCCAATTGTCTGATGCATTGAATAATAAAGAGACTCAACAACATTTATCTAATGTCAATAATGACATAGTCGAACTCTTTCAAGGATCATTAGTTAAAATTCAAAAGGATGAATTGGAAAAAATTAATACTTGCAATAAAAACATCTCCCAACGATGGTTAGAAAATTATTAAAAGCAATTGTTGGTGATGAAAAACTTGTAAAGATGACCGCTGATGGAATCGCAAGTCAACATAAACAAGCTATTCCCCATTATATTTATCGGGACTTTAGACGTTATTTTTCAATTATATTTCTTTTTATTTAATTTTTTAATTATTTGATAGTTGTAAATTTATTATTATTTTTCTCTTGAAGGTTTTGTTAATACTGTGGATTCAGAAAATACTCTCGATGACATAAAGTACGAGGATATTGTAACTAACTACTGTCACAAGAATAATATAATTTTTTTTTTTTTTTCTTTTAATAATGAATAATCAAGTGCATGATTATTATTATTTTCAAAAAATTTTTTTTTTTTTTCAATTAAAAACGGATAGTTTAATTACAGAAAACAAAAAGCCATAGTTACAGGTGTAGTTGTGTTTTGGTTGCTGTGCATTTTGTTTTTTTTTTTTTTTTTTTACAATATTAAAAACTACGCATAGTAACAAAATTTCTAAGGTGATTCTGTTTTTTTTTTAAGTCAATTTAGTAACGGTAAATAAAAGTCTTGGTTACGGTTAGTATATAAATAAACAGTCATTTTTATCGTTTAATTGAAAAAAGTTGAAAGTAAAAAAGTTGTCACCATGGCTGAAGTAGTCAATGAAGAATATTCATATATTTTATTAAAAATACATAAATTAATTGACGAGTTCTGTAGGAACTATTTGGCGTACAAAATATCAATGATCAGTCAATACAATTACATTTATTCGATATCGCGTAACGTAAAAATTATGAAGTTTTTCTTGAAACAAATGAACCACTTAATAAAAAAGACATAGTTAAGTAAAAAAAAATTACAACAGTCGAAATGTTATGAAAAATGTGCTTATGAATTTGAATTAGAATGTGGATGTAATGAGTTGGAGAAGGAATTGAAAGATTTAACAAGAACCTTGATTAAGCGTCAGCAAATTTATTTTGAAATTTTTTGTTTGGATGAGATCATGAGTCATTCGATGAAAAAATCCATCATCATTAAACATAAATTCAATGCTGAAGAAATATTGGAAAAAATTGAAGAAAGAGCTTTCGATTACGTCAGAGCAATGACACAAAAAAACAAAAAATTTTCATGAAGTGACCAAGTTGATCAAATGATTGAAAAAACAAGAGAATTGGATGATGAAAAAATAAAATCAATGAAAAAGAGTAGGAATTTAATACTAGAAAATGGTATCAATGAGTCGAAGAGTAAAAAAAAATTATAAATTATGAATTCCAAAAATATCGTGAAAAACTAATTAAATTCAGTGACAGTTTGGGTACCCTTGGAGAATTATTCAATGAACCTTTCATTAGCAGTGAAGATATTCCGGTAAGAAATAAAAAAATCCAATAATAAAATATAATAATGAAAATAATGACCTATTTAAAATTCATGTAGTAATACAAGAAAAATTTTTTTTTCTCACAAGAGCAGTGATGCTATTATCTGGTGCATATGGTTTTCTACATCTTTTTATTGACACCACAGCTATCACCTGATACACAATCGTCAATATGAATGTCAATAAATTTTTCACGATATTTTCGTTACTTAAAAATTTAAGAAAACAAAAAATTAATATTATAATTTTGCTGCTCTGTAATCAGTTTTTTTAGTTGTCATTTTTTGACAAATATTTATTTATCTTTTATTATCTGATGAAATATCGTAGCCAAATTAATTATGAAATCAATTGTATATTAATTCATAACATAATTTAGCTACATATATTTTGAATCAGCCCTGTTTACCCAGCGCACTTAAGCAACTTTAGGAAAGTAGTAAAGCTAGGAACGTGAATTAAAGGAAGGTAATTAACAGCTGAAATGCAGGTGCGTGAACCTGGCCTGCGTAATTCCTTGAAAAATTATCTAGGATACTCATTAGTAGCGTCTTAATTTATACTAATTTGTACCGCCATTGATTTAATTTGTACCTCAAAATTAAAGGATGGAGAAAGGTTAAAAAATCGACTTTTTTTCTAGATGACTCAGGGGGGAAAAAAAAATTGCTACAGACGCAAAATAATTTGTACTAATTTGTACCACGAAGCCCGGAATTTGTACCTCAAGAATAACAACGAAAAAAAATTATTTACTCCAAAATGATAATTAACAATTGCATATCTGCCTTAATTATTGGGGTACAAATCCCGTTTTAATCGGTACAAATTAGCTCACGTTCTGCTCTTCAAAACAAAAAAAAATTTTTTGAAAGTATTTATTTTTGCAGGTGCCATGCAATTGTTAGTTAAACATTACATAATTTAGGTGGATTAAGATTTCTCAGTATCATTATAGGTACACCAACTTTTAACATCAATATGTGCGATGGTAGTCCAGCTATTTCTAAAGAATTAAGAAATTCCATTGGATAATATATTGCATGTTCCGGATGACATACAGTATCTATAGATTTATATGTTATACATTCTCCTGGAAAAGATTTTAATATATCTCTATTGATATCATTTACTTTGTTATTTTTCGGGGCAAGTATAGCCCTCTCACATAACCATTCGTGATTGTTAAAATTTTTATCTATGTCAGAAAATATTTTTTTTTTCAACGTATCAATAGAATTTACAATATTGCAAAAATTAAATGGGAATGTTATAGTATCATCAGAATTTTTTTCCCATTGTCCATTTCCCAGAAGTAATAATTGTTTTGAAAAATTTTCTAAAGATAAGTCACCTGTTAAAAATACTCTCATATTTTGTTTTAACGTTATTATTTTTACATGTTTCCATAAATATGATTTTTTTGAGCATGCATCAATCTGATCAGCTGGCGTTCCTCGTGGAATTATCGGCAATGTTTGTCTGAAATCACCGGCTAAAATAACAACTATTTTTCCCATTATAAAAGTATTATGATTCAATTCTTGTAGAGTTTTATCTAAGGCTTCTGGTCCTTTTCTATTTGCCATTGTGCATTCATCCCAGATAATTAGTTTGGTTTGTTTAAGTAATTTACATGTAGCAGGATTATCAATTATATGACACGTAGGTTGCTCTGAGATATTAAAATTAAGAGGTAATTTTAGTGCCGAGTGAGCAGTTCGTCCACCATGTAATAAAGTTGCTGCTACACCAGATGAAGCAACAGCTAGTGCTATGTGTCCTTCAAGACGCACCGTCGCCAATATTAAGTTCAATAAAAAAGTTTTACCTGTACCACCTGGGGCATCCAGAAAAATAAGACTTTCTTTTTCTTCACGAATAATTTTCATAATTTTATCATACGCTTCTTTTTGACTTTCAATCAATAATGATTTATTATTACTAATATATTCATTTAAATTTCCCGTGTTATAAGAAGTCTCTCGGATGATTTCTGTATCTTTAAACACGTTTTGTATCCGTACAGGTGATATTATGCCCCATTGACTTAAATTTTTTCCTGTAATTAATAAGCACATATCTTCTATAATTATAAGAGATTGATTGAACATTTCATCTGTATAATCTAAATTATCACAACAATGCAATTTTTGTTTTTTATATAATATATCTTCAGTCATATTTTTTTTATATTTTTCCCATAATTGTTGTGGATTCGATGGATTACATGAAGTTAAAATAATTGTAAACAATGATCTTATTTTGTTTGATTTCTTGGTTTCACTTGCTTCAAATAATGCATCATCCCAATGTAAGTCATCTTTAAGTAACCCAAGCTTTTGACACGCTTCTCTGTATGATTCATAAATAACACCATCAACTGTTCTCAAATTTTCAAATGATGTT
>MKYW01000092.1:127236-148258 GCA_015776835.1 Aphidius ervi
TTTTTTTTTTCTCAAGAGTGTGTGCTGTCTACTAGTTTACATTAACTTGAGCTATATCAAATCATGTTTATATTTCTATTTATTTAAAAGTAAACAACAAAAAACACTCTTTTGTACTCGACTCAATCCGAACAGTTTAAATCAAATAAAACATTTTGACGATAACATTTATTTTAATTTATTTTTTGAAAATTTATTCATAGTTATGTCCAGCAAAATAAATCTTAGCAATATGACGACAAAATTTAATTAATTGATTTTATAAAATATAATATTAAATTATTTACAAGAATATCGTCATATTCACGATAATCTTGTTATAATTACAAAAATATCGTCATATTCACGACGATTTCGTAATATTAACAAGAATATCGCCGAGAATGTCGTCGATAATATCGACGATAATTTTGACGATACGATACGATAATGCACCCGACGATACGATAATATCGTAAAAATTTGACGATACGATACGATAATGCCTGGATTATCGTATCGTATCGTATCGCGGCAACACTATCTTCGACCCATAGCTTGCCCGATATACCCGAAATTAACGCTTTTTATTTTTTTGCCCCCCCAAAAAAATTTTTCGGCGATTTGTCACCCTGCCCGTTGTATTGCCCACCCGTAAATACCCCTTCATGAATTTTTTCGAACAAATTGACAATTGTTTAAACAGAAAAAAAAAATGTTGCCGAGAATCTATTGCTATTCTCCGCGAATCCAGCACAAACTACCAAGCTTAGCAGTCAAAAATACCAAACTTTTAAATAAAATTTAGTAAATTTTAGTACCAGTGGTATATTCTCAGTCTACTAAATTTTATTAAAAAATATAGTAAAGTTTAGTCATTTTTTTAACAAAATTACAATAAAATTAAGCAAATTTTATGGCTTAGTATAGTATATAGTCGATGGCCAAATTTTTACTATACTTGATACTGAAAATTATTTATCAATTTACGAATAAGTCCTACGAATGACGCCAGGAACTGTTAGCGACGCTGTCTTTACTATTTGTTTTGTGATTTTTTCTTCTACGTTTGTAATTCTTAGTTAAAATTTCTCGCAATGTAGTCTTTTTTTCTCCTTAAAAAGCTCACCATATATGTCCTCAAAATGAAGTTTATAGTCCTTCAAGTTGAGAAGTAATATCATATGTTTTAGAATAAAAATTATTCCTCAGAAACTTTCTTCCTTTCATTAGACCAGTTGCATCAATTGCATTGAACGATTATTTATTCTAGACAAAAAATTTTATAATAATTCTATTCCCTTCATTTTGGCAATAATGTTTTACAGTAAATGCAAGAATCATGTTCATTATCCCGAACGGTTTTTGTTGATAGGGCTTCAATTATTATACACTTTTACTTTTCAGTAATAAAATTTTTATTCAGAATAAAAAAAAAATTTCTTTTTTTTATTTACAGAGCTACAATTGCTGAAACTTTTGATCGTTATGCAACAAAATACTCTGGAGTAAAATAGCAGCTGGTTTAACTGATAATCATTATCACTTGTGAAACAACTGACAGTTTTTCTGATGCTGATAACGGTAACGGAATTATTGTAATTTAAGTATTAATACATTTTTTTATGAAAATCAGGAGTAACGATTGAATCAAATAAAAACGAAAGTTGAAAGTTCAAAAAGAAATTCTGTTATTAAGGATTCGTATTTATATTTTTATTTTTGTCGTACATAGCCTTGAATATGGGAAACAGTTTTGAGACCTAACTACATAATATGATAGTGATACACTGGAAAAAAATTGCTTACGACCCAAGTCAGTACACTGAGAAAAATTATTTCTACCATTTAGGAATAAAAACAAATCATAAATTTACGATTTATGTCCCCAAAAACCCTCAATTTTTAATTACCTATTTATTCATCATACCTTTAATAATCAAAAGACGTGAAATATCTAAAAAAAAATGTCAAAATTTTGAAATATAAAGTTGAATAATTTTCTGGATAAAAAAAAAAAAATAAGGCGCTCTTTCGATACTTGTTAATAATATTATAATAAAAACCGCCTAATTTTTTTTTTTTTTTATCCAGCAAATTATTCAACTTTATATTTCAAAATCATTTTCGCGATTAGACCACCCCTTTTCCCCCCACAATACGTACACGCCGCGAGATAGTCAAAAATTAATTTTTTTCCCCCCGATAAATAATCATAGCTTTCTTAAAAATTGATAAAAAAAAAAAATAAAAACGCGTGAATTTTCTACGGATTGTTAGCTTTTTTTTTTTACCTCTATCATTTTCGCGATTAGACCACCTCTTTTCCTTCTATGTCGACTAAACCCCGCGCGGAAAATAAAACAATACGACTTACAATTAATTCAACAAAAATAAAATACAAATCGCAATAAAATAAAATTTTAGTGGAGTCGAAACCGGTTTTCATTGTCTATCTTTTTTTTTTTATTACGTTATCCTCTTTCATTTGTGACGCTCAACGGGAAGGAGAACGGAGAGGAATGGTGGGAGACCCGAATAAATATTCTAATGAGAGCAAGTGAGGCGACCGAGGGAGGGATCGTTCTGTCGCAGTCTTGTTTGGCCAGATAAATTTAATAATAATTTCCCCGCGATCGCCCGGCTTATCTAAAACTTTAGACGCAAATATCTCGGAAAATACTCAATTTAAAAATAAGACCTATTTCACCTAAATTATTCTATATTTTTTTCTCTATAAATTTTACCTCAACTATTTTTTTCTATCTCCCTCCGTTCCTTTGATATCTACAAAATAAACCCTTTTTATTTTTTTTCAACCCTTTCCCTTGTCCCTATCGAATTTTTAACCCCATCATTCGATTCGCGAGCCCCGATTACATACCCCTATATTTTTTGTTTTAAAAAACTTAAAAATTCCCCAAGTTGAAAAGATTTTGAGCTGACTAACCATCTGAATGAAGTAATCAAATTTTGTTCAATTCAAGAATTTTTTTTCCTCCTTTCAAAAAGTTTTTTGCCAAAAACTACTAGTAAGAATAATTCTTTTTTTTTTTTATCCAAAAATTTTTCCAGTGTACTATACAATAGTACAGTCGCAGTTCTAAAAAATACAACATGCTTTGATAATATTTTTTTTAATTTTTCTATTCAAGTTTTCTAATTCTTATCGATCAAAATTAACCTGAAAAACACCACAATCTCGAATAGATATATTAATGCGGCAAGTACCACAGTCTCACATAATCCTGGAACGTGTGTATATGGATGTGCGTTTATGCAATGACAGCTTAAATAATGCGAGAACCTCAACACTACTATATTCATAATGCGATTTTAGTGCACAGTACTTGAATGAAATTTCAACTACTTGAAAATCATCTCTAGTATTGTGCTGTAATTTTCAAGTAAAATTCTATAATCTTTCATGAAAATAATTGTACAGTAGTGGAAATTTTATTTGTTAAGTTTTTTTAGTTTTCCAACAGAAAAAAAAAAAATCATGACAAATACTTCAAGAAACTTTAATTTACAAGTCACCCCGATGGTGCAGCGGTAGAGCATTCGGTTTAGTAATCAGTTAGATAGTTATGTACGTAGGTTTGAGTCCCCTTAGAGCTATTTCGATAAATTTAGTAAGTCACACAAGTGTAGTACAAATATTTTTCCTGTACTGCGCATTAAAATCCTAGCATCTTACTCGAAAATTACACTACAGTAGTAGAAATGATTTTTCTTGTACCGTGTACAAAAAAACGAATGACTGTACAGTTTCATGTACGGCTGCTCGCTGTATAGGTGCACTGTTAAAAATGTCAGTCCGAAATTCACTGTACATGGACAGGGAGCACTTGTACAAGCACATGTACACTAACTCGTTTTCTTGTACATGGTACAAGAAAAACATTTCCACTACTGTAGTGTAATTTTCGAGTAAGATGCTAGGATTTTAATGCACAGTTAGAAAAAATATTTCCACTACTGTAGTGTAATTTTCCAGTATGACGCTAGGATTTTAATGCACAGTACCGGAAAACAATTTCTACTACTGTAGTGTAATTTTCGAGTAAAATGCTAAAAATTTGATGCATAGGACTGCATTTTCCAAAAAAATTCGTAGACCGTTTACATAACAATTTTTGTGACATACTAAATTAATGGAAATGACTCTAAGGGGACTCGAACCTACATGCCTAACTATCTAACTGATTCTAAAACCGAACGCTCTACCGCTGCACCATCGGGGTGACTTGTGAAATGAAGTTTTTTTTGTTGAGAGATTAAATAAACTTAGCGTCTTACATTAAAATTACTGTACAGTATTGGAAATAGTTTTCTAGTACTGTGCATTAAAATCCTGGCATCTTACTTGAAAATTACAGGACAGTGCATGATTTAAAATTACCGTACCCAAACTTGAAATTTAACGTTCAGTACTAGAATTTTAGTGCATAACGTACTTGAAATGTGCATGAAATTTCATGTTTTTTTTTCTAAATGTACAGTAAAGTTGTAGTAATACGCATAATACTTCAAATTTACACTACAGTAGTTGATTTTTTATGTAAATTTACATAAAAATTCTTTTTTTTTACTGTAAATTTACAGGATTGTGCATGAATTGTAGTTTACAGCACAAAAAATGTAATTTTACATCAAAATAAAGGAAATTTAATACATAATGTACACGAAACATGTTGGAAATTTACGTTTATTTTTAACAGTGTGCAGTGAATTTCAGGCTGACATTTTCAACAGTGTAGCATTAGTTGTGCTCTCCTGAGCAGGAATAAATTGACACACAGAAACATACAAGTACACCGTGAATATCCTACTCAATTTGTACACTAAAAAAAAAAAGGTTGCCAGGTTGAATTGTTGTTCTGGCTGATAAATAGATTTGTAGTATGAAATAATAATTTCCGTTTGAATTAAAAACGTAGTTCGGAAAAAAAATTTTCCTGAATTATAAGAAAGACGTCCTAGATCATGACCAAGTTTTTAAGTTTCCACAAGTAAACTTCTTGGATTATAAAAAAACATATCTTGGTTTAAGCCTACGCGTTCCTGTTTTTAAAAGTATACTCTTTTTAGATTGTGAAAGAATTGTCGTGGCTCAAGACTGAAATGTTAACATTTAAATTATTTGTGCCTTGATAAAAGATGTTTTCGTCATGTTTCGGGAAGTGATTCTTTCATTTGTCACGAGCTGTCAAAAGGCAGCACCGCACAGACTAAGCGTCGAAAGCGCCGCCTTGTGTGGTTCAACTGAGTCGGCTCGGAGTCCGTGTTGGGCTTTCTCGGTTTTTTGGAATATTATCCGCATTTTGTATAATACGCGTATTATACGGATAAAACCAGATAAAACGGATAAAACGTATAATATGGCGGTGCTGCATATATACATGTAATTTATTTTTGAAAAATGAAAACGTATTTGTTTTATTTATTTATTTGATAAAATACATGTAATTTATTTATTAAATAAATAAAAATACCAAGAACAAGCAGTAGCTAAGGAATTGATGTAGCCAAAAAAATTATGTGGTAAGCAACATTAATTCCTTAGCTACATCTTTTCCTTAGCTACTGCTTTTCCATGGACTTTTTTATTTTTAGAAAATAAAATTACATGTATTCTATTTTCTAAATGAATAAAAATCCCAAGAACAAGCAGTAGCTAAGGAAAAGATATAGCTAAAGAATTAATGTGGCCAGAAAAATTATGTTTTTAGCAACATCAATTCCTTAGCTACATCTTTTTCTTAGCTACTGCTTTTCCTTGGACAATTTTATTTTTTTAAAATAAAATAACATGTATTTTATTTATTAAACAAATAAAAATCCCAAGGAAAAGCAGTAGCTAAGGAAGAGATGTAGCTAAGGAATTAATGTCGATAGAAAAATTATGTTTTAAGCAATATTATTTCCTTAAAACATAATTCTTTGGCAACAATTATTTCTTAGCTACATCTTTTCCTTAGCTACTGCTTTTCCTTGGACATTCTTCCGTATTAAAAATAAAATTACATGTATATTATTTATTTAATAAATGAAAATGTCCAATGAAAATCAGTAGCTAAGGAAAAGATGTAGCTAAGGAATTACGGTTGCCAAATAAATTATGTTTTAAGCTACAGTAATTCCTTAGCTACATATTTTCCTTAGCTACTGCTTTCCTTCGGACATTTTTTTTTATTTAATAAATAAATTATACATATTTTATTTTTACATTTTTACCAATTTCTTTTTTATCGATCTGCGGATAAAACGTATAATACGACGCCAAAAATAAGAGCCGTATAATACGCGTATAATACGGCATATTATACGGCGTATATTACGGCCGGATAAAATGAGCCCAACACTGCTCGGAGTTAGTCGGGCGCTACCGGGATTGTTTGGGCATTGGTATTACTACGCTCACGTTAGGCGTCTTGCCGGTTGACAAGCATAAATACATCCGTATACGACGGTCTAGAGAAATTATTACATAATTATCAGAGATAATTCAAGAGTACCAATTGAGGTGAATTATATACACTAATTTACTCTCAATCATCATATCATCCTACACATAATCCTATCCACGCTGTCACTAGCTAAAACACTTCATAAAAATTAAATGTGTTGATTCAAGATAAATTTTTTATTCAAACCTATGCCTTAGCTCACGTAGCCACAAGCATGATATGAATTTATGAATTTTTTTTATCAACTTGTAAGAGAGCAAAATTAAAACAAGAGACCCCCCGTAAAAAATTTCCTCCGGGGAATCAATCGTTATTCGTTTTATTCTGTTATTTGTACAAATACAAATATACGTTTTCGTTTTTTTTTTTTTAATTTTAATTTTTTAGAAAGTTATTAACAAATTAATTTTTTTACTTTATTTTGATCATTTTTCTGTTTCTACATAACTATTTAATCGAAATTAATAATTTTTATACAGTAAATTTAAAATATAGGGGAAAGCGGGGCAAAATGGAACGGCGGGGCAAAATGGAACGGCGGGGCAAAATGGAACACCCAAAAAAATATTTTTGACTTATAATAATTTTTATTTTTTTATTTTTACGTTACTCTTTGATTAAAAAAACCGGAAAAAAATTGGCACAATAAAAAAAAAAATCTTTTTAAAAATTTTCAGAAAATTTTTTTTCCGGAAAAAAAAAATTTTTTTTCTATCTTTTTTTTTTTGTTTGTAGATAAGAAAGGTAATAAATTAATGGTGATAAATTAATTGAAAAAAATCATTTATGAATATAAATGAATAGTAATAAACACATAATAAATTTGTGATTAAAAACATTTTATAAAATGTCTAGAACTTTTTCTTTTGTAACAATGTACTAATTTACAAACAATTAATATTTTTTTTTTTTTGAAATGATATAAAATTTTACATAAGTACATTCAATAATATTTAGAATTGAAAAAATTTCATTACCGGCTGTAAATTTTCGTGAGGAGGCTTAGGTCTGCTAAGCTGGCACAACTGCTTGGCAGGAATTTTGTGCAAATTATGTGCAGAATTAAAAATCTTTGTGCACGCATATGTTTTTTTTTATTAATGGTTGTGCTACCTTAAAGCCAAGATAGCACAACTTTGAGGTAACTGAATGGTATAAGAGCCATAATTTTCTGCATTTTATGTGCAATCTATAAGCTCTGAATTTTAACCCAATAGGATAATTATTTTTTCTTTAAATTGATTGATTACTATTTTTAATACTGTTTGTGTTACCTTGAACGTAAGATGGTACAACTTTGTTAATAATAGAGAGAATTATATGGAATAAAGGCCATAATTTTATGATTTTAGCGTGCAACCTAGTCTGTAAATTTCAACGGAATCGGATAATTAGTTTTGTGCTATTTTACGTATAAATTAGCACAACCAGTAAAACAAAAAAAATGATGAATTAATAAAAAAAAATTAATCATCTAATTTAGTTGAAAATCGCAATCTAAATTGCACAAAATTTTGGTCCCTATTTTATTTAATTATCTCTATTATAAATTTATAAAGTTGTGCCATCATGGCTTCAAGGTAGCACAACCATTAATCAACAAAAAATATATCCGTGCACAAAAACTTTTCATTCCGCACATAAATTGTAAATAATCTGCACAAAATTCTTGCCAAGGTCCCGAATGGTTGTGCAATCTAGGCTGTGCTAGCTTAAAGTTGAATGTAAGTCCCATAGTCAGACAACTTTTTTGTGCTAAAAGAGCCCGCTCCGACTCATGCTTTCATAAAATAAATAAATGCACTCTGAGCCCAAAATCTGTGCCCGTTACTATCACATCTGTAGTAGTATGTGTGTACCGGGCTTATACCAACACACACAAATACTGCTGCAGCAGTAGAAACTGTGATCGTGAAGTAGATTTCGGAGTTAATTGATCATTCGCAATTGAATGTCTTCTATAAAAAACCATCGAAATTGATAATTTTTTTTTCAATTTTTGTAATTAAAGAAAGTACAAATCTCAGTTAAATTTCGTAATTTCGAGTAGAGAGTTTAGTAGGTACAAATAAAAACGTGGGTTTTTCCATTTACGGCTGTGTTAAATCGGTCAACTTTATTTCACTATCGAAAAATCTGAAAAAATTCGACCAGATAGAAAATTTTTCTAGGTAGCAATAAAAAAAAAAAATAACGAAATTGAGTGGAGGGAACTCGTATTTACATTCAACCTTAATGGACCAACGAGACCAGACGAGACTCAAGTCCCTACTAATTAGCGCCACGTAGTGGCAAAAAGATATGCAAATTTTTTTTTAATTTCTTTTCGTGTTCCTAAAACAATATCCATTGACTTTCAAGTAAAAATTATTAGAAAAAAAAAAAAATTTGAAAGAAAAAAATCGAGGATTTTTGTCCGATAAAATTTTTTAGTTGTGTTCCATTTTGCCCTAAATTTTTTTTTTTTATTTTCAAAAATTATTTTCATTTTTTTAATTCATTAGTGAGAAAAACTAATCGGAAAATACTATTCTCATGCATCGATTCATATTTTTTCCTTAAGTGTTCCATTGTGCCCCGCTTTCCCCTATCAGTAATTCTAATAAATTTTTTTTCTTTTTTTTTTAATGTAAAATTAACAAAAATTATTAACAATTATTACAAACNTTTTTTTTTTTTAAGGTAAAATTAACAAAAATTATTAACAATTATTACAAACAAATGCAAATTCGCACTTTCTTTCTCTTTTTTCACATATTTATAAGACTATATTTGTTCTTTATTCAATAAAGAAAATTTTCCTGTTGAAAAAATAGCTGAACTTTAAATTTTAAGATAGTTATGAATTTTTTTGTGGCATGTCGTGCGTTGGATAGCGCGGAGTAAGTGCAAGGTACGATGTGTATGCATGGATTAGGTGCTTAAAATGATAACGGATTTTTATTATATAAATTTTTGAATATATTTAATATACTTTTGATATACTTTTAATATTAATATAAAACATTTTATTGAATAATATTTTTTTTTTTTTATTTATTCTTGTTTTTGTCAATCTATCAATTACAGAAAACTCAGCATCAGAAAAAACTTTACATGAAATTTTGTTTTTATCAAGTGGAATAAAACAATGATACTTTCTGGTATTTTTTAAGGTTTTTGCCATGATGTACCTTCTACTTAATAATTTTTCATGTGTATCATGCTCATCATTCGAATTAAAGTTAATATTTTAAAAAAATGATTTCGCCCAACCAAACATAAGCTTCGGTGACGTAATATTTGCGTGTTGCAAGCTTGATCTGTGAGCATTTTTTTTACAGTGCCACCATTTCATCACAGGCTCCTTTACCATGTGATGTTTTAAAAAAGTACCATTTAGGTTCAATATTCTTCTTGATGATAACTTAAATTTATTGAATTATATATATTTTTATATTGTGCACCTGCACCATCTAAAAAGTAAATTATTTTCTCGATAATGTTATCACCAAATGTTTTTTCAAACGATTTATCATTCTACAATTGAATAAATGGATGGCATTAGAATTGTGTTGAAGGTTGTTACGTACTGGTAATTTTTATATTTAAAATAAATAATTAATTAATAATAATTGTTAAAATCAAGAGACTGGTTTAATATCGAGTAACACATAAATTTTTTCTTTTTATTTTTCATAATTATTTTTCCATTTTAGCAACATTGACATTTCTTTTAAATATTTTTTACTTTTTTTTTATATTATTTTTCATTTACATTTTATTTCTCATTGACGTGGTATATTTCATAAAAGCGACTCGATATTTTACATCCGTTGACTTTAGCAATTGTTATAAATAATAGTCTTTGCAAATATTAAATGCTGACTATCGTGAGACAGGTAAAATATAATTGGTCAAGAAGTTCCCACTTTAGTTCATCCCTTCTTTAGTTTTTAATTTTTATGGGAATTTTTATTTTTTAGTTTTTAAGGATCTTCACTCTTGCGACAACTTTCGAACTATTCGAATCATAAATTTAATCAAATAAATTTTTATAAAATCAAATATAATAAAATAATAATAAAATCAATTGAATTTCTACATTTCAAATAAATACAATTTTAAAAGTGAATTTAAATTAAATAATCCTTGTGACAAATTATTATTTCCTAAATTATTCAACCTTCCCTAATCCTACCAAAATATTTATTGACTGTGACTTTTCTCCGGGGTGTTGTTTTCTGTGCTTCGAGTTTATTTTACCGTTTGGATTTTTCGAGACTACTACCATCAACAGGCGACCATCCAGATTGACATGCTCTCAACAATATTGGTTTTGGATTATTCTAACATCAAGGTACATCTACAATTTTACACATTCCCTCCTAACCCGTTACCCTGTAGGGAATAACGAAATAAGAGGATTTTTTTATGAATAACGTTAAATGCCAAGTTAATTAGTTTACATTACTTTCAAATTATTATATTATTATTTTTGGGTTAAACATTCTTTCTTTTTTTTGTTATTTCATAGTTTAATATAAAATAATCAGCTTGGTACGTAACAAGGTTTTTTGAAATAACAACGTAATTTTCATGACAAATAATATTATTTTTTTTATAGTAAATGACATATGGATGTAGTGTCGCTCGAGTTTGGCTCCAATTTTGTGATTGAATCGCGTTTTGCACTTCTCAACTATAATTTTCAGCATAATCTAATATAACAACAACTTTTTGTTCAGTAACGCTATCTTTCATTTAATTAAAAAAAGCAGCTTGAGTTTTCGATATAAAATCATGTTTCATAACATCCGGTAAATCCTTGGCTAAATGCTTTAAGAACTCATCTACAGACTCCCACTTAAGCAATAAATTGCACCTGTAAATAAAAAACAAGGTCCAAAATAGAATATAATAATTAAAATAATATATTATAAAATGATTATAATGATATATTGTGTTCATTAAAATAATGTATGGATATTTGATTAATTGGAGTAAGCATTGAATAATAACAAAATGTTTTTCAAATTTAAATAAAATAAATTTACCTGTCAGTCGACACCCACTCATTAAATTCAATGTCTGATATTTGATTGTTTTTTAACAATAAAAATATTTCATGAATAATTTTATCTCAACAAAAAAAAAAAACAAGTTTTTTTTACAAAAAAAGTGTCAAGTATTCGAAATTGTCACGAATTGTGTGTATATTAATTAAGATGTGATACCAGAAAGACAAGAAAGAAATATATTTTTGACGTTGTAATTAAGTCTGAACTATTGAAAAAAAAAAATTTTAAACTTGACCCCACCTGATGTAAAATATATGTCTATTGAATACTGAAATTTTATTTGGGAAAAACCAGGTGGGGTCAAGTTTAAAATTTTTTTTTTTCAATAGTTCAGACTTAATTACAACGTCAAAAATATATTTCTTTCTTGTCTTTCTGGTATCACATCTTAATTAATATACACACAATTAGTGACAATTTCGAATACTTGACACTTTTTTTGTAAAAAAAACTTGTTTTTTTTTTTTGTTGAGATATCACATCTTTTTGTAAAGTAAACAATTTATTTATGCTGTCAAATTAGTTTAGAGGTTATGTCATGCATACAAACAAATAATAACATACTGCAGTGCAGCCAAAATATAAACACTAAAAAAAAGAGAAGAGAAGTAATTGTAAAGTTTTACCAACTGAACGGAAGAAATCTGGTCGATTTGATAAAAACGCAAAGACCGTAAATATCAATTATGCTTTAAATATATATTACCGCAATGAAAAAATCTGATTTTTTTTTTAAAAAAAAGCTTGACATCGATTTATGGGATCATTACCAAACCTCAACATCCTCATTCAACTCTATCATATTTTAATTAAATTTCTAAAAGATTTGAGACGGAAGGGGACAAAATATTTGATGTATAATAAGGCACGGTAGTAGTAGTTAATCTCATCTCACACATATTCTCATCAACACATATAAATTTCTTTCTCATACTTGACTCGAGGCACTACCGTGCCTCTTGATCAGTCCCTGGACATTTTTTGCACTATAAAAAAAAAACAAATCGAATTTGAGTCTTGACATGCCATTGTAAATAATTGTGATAAGTAAGATTGAAATTAATATTTTTCTTTTTTAATGCTGTTTTTGACCCTTGAAATTTCAACCTAATATTTTGATGTATTTTACAAACACACACAGTGTGTGTGCCTGTTTGTCCAGCCATTATGCATTGACGTGGTCGCTGCTTACGAAATGTGTCTAATGACATTTTTATGCCAGAGAATTTTTGTTAAAATTGTGAATATAATTTGCCAATATTAAACAAAAGCAACCTTTTTTGTTCCTGGTGACGTACACCTTTTTTCTCAATCACAACACAATCTCGCATTCCTGGCATAATACGACTGGCATCATCAGATAAATAAAATTCAATTGCTTTTTGTAGACTTGGATCTGATAAACATGGTTCAGCTTTTTTTTGAGGATGAGAGGCATAACCAACGTTTGTGTGTAATTTTTTAGCTCACAGAAAATTGTTTTACTATTTTTTTAATACCTCAGTCTAGAGGAACAGTAGTTAACAAAGCTATTTTATTGTATCTAGAAGATTGCTAATCAATCACCGTTTTCAAGTCATAAATCCATTTTTCATTCATGTCTTTATTAAAATTTTTTATTTTCATTTTTTCAATTTGAAAATTTGGATATTGATTTAATTTGTCTTTATCACTGTTATCACAAGCTTCAACAGCTTCTATTTTCGATGACGTTTTTGTTTTGATTGTTTTATGTATTGACACTTGATCATGTTCTTGTCTAATCAAAAAATACATAATATTATAAAAAATAATTTAATTTACGTAATTAAATAAGAGTATAAATTCATAAAAAATGAAGGTATAACTTGCCAAAATTTTTGGGGGCGTGTCCTAAATATACTGCCTATGCTTTTACATGGATAGTTTTTGCGTTGCCAACCCCAAAAAACTAAAAAATATAGATCTTTCTCGGTCGTTTGTGGCTTAAATACTACTTTTTACTAGAGAATACTATCATTTCGTCTATGTTATTGCATAATAAATCACTTTTTTGTAATTAGAACAATTTTAATTAGTTCTTATTTTCTCGTAATGACCCCGACAGTAGTGCTTTTTTTGTCAGTTTGCAACACTGATCTTGACGCCATCTTAATATCTATTTCATGAATGTATGTGTGTGTATACTGTATGTCCGCTGTGTAAATGCTAAACATAGATGCTAAATTTGCTGTGTAATTTTTCCCGCTCCAATGCGCTGTTGCCAGAGCCTCAATACTCGTTCTCATAAAATTGCTAAAAATCGTGTTTTCAGCTTATATTTTTATTAATTACGCGAGAATTAGTCTTATAATCCCATTTCATCCTGATATCAAAAAATTCCTAATTTTTTCTTTTATTATCTATCAGTTTTTGGGAAAGGTGGTCGTTAAAACAAGTATTGTTTTGTTAAGTTCGTAGATATTTTCTGACACCTCCTCCCATAAGAGCCTATGTTTAACCTCCTTAAATTATGTCAACTTTGAATAATTATTAAAAAAAAAAAAAGTCTTATAACATAAAAACTGAATTGACAAAAAGATGCATTATTATTTCATTTATCTAAATTATTAATTTCATAAGCCTCCCGTTAGTTTTCATTTTGGAAAGTTATACCTTAATAAAACTAAAAAACATTTTTAAAATGGATTAATGAATTAATTAATTTAAAAATATTGCGTATTTATTTTAATATTGGATTTTTTAATAAGTTAATAAATATCAATTTGTATTATATTTACCTTTGAATTTGTGCTTTACATGAAGGACAAATATATTGGCCAATGGAATTTTTTAATTTTAAATTTCATTTAGCTGTGACGCGAAAAACATTTTCATAAACTTTTTTGTGATGTGTTTTATTAATTGGATTACAACAAACATTTGCACTGGGCATTTTAGATCAATAGAAAATTGAAGAATCAAGTTATACTTTTAACGATCGTCAGACATTAGAGGAGATACATTAAACAATTGCTAGACATTGACTTGAAAATAAAAGCTAGTTCATTTGTCTGTTTTTTTCTTTTGTTTTTTTATAGAATACATATGAATCCAGGGATTTATATTGAAACTTGAAAAAATCTGCATAAACATGCCTCAAGTGAAAATTATTATTGCGGGGGAATACGTCGAGACGACCACGTAAACTGCCATGGTTCCCGCTTAATATCCAACGCGCGACATGTCACGAAAAAAATCATAACTATCTTAAAATTCAAAGTTCAGCTATTTTTTCAACGGGAAAATTTTCTTTATTGAATAAGGAAAAAATATATTTTTATGAAAATATGTAAAAAAAGAGGGAAAAAGTGTTCAAATTTGCATTTGTTTATACTGTTTGTTAATATTACCTGAAAAAAAAAAAAAAAAAAAAAAAAAAANAAAAAAAAAAAAAAAAAAATTAGAATGACTGATATATATTCAAAATTTACCGCATGAAAAAAATTAATTTCAGTTAAATAGTTATGTAGAAACAGGAAAATAATTAAAATGAATTAAAAAAATTAATTTTTTAATAACTTTTTGAAAAACTAAAGTTAAAAAAAAAAACGAAAACGTATATTTGTATTTGTACACATCACAAAATAAAATTAATAACGATTAATTCTCCGGAGGAAATTTTTCAGGCGGGGTCACTCGGTTTATTTTTGCTCAAGACAGAAGTCATTTTCTTTTAAATTATCACAGTTATTCAAATTGATTTCACGACAAAAAAAATTTTCCAAAAAAAACTCGACAAAAAAAATCGAGACAAAAAAAATTTCGACAAAAAAATCACGACATTTACCACCAAAGTAACCATTTTTTTTATCGTGATTTTTTTTGTCGCGATTTTTTTTGTCGAGTTTTTTTTGGAAAATTTTTTTTGACATGTTACCTTCATAATATTTTCAGATGTTTTTTTCTTTATCATTTCGATAAGACAATTATTACATGTGTTATTATAATTTGTTTTTTTTTTATTGCTATCTATTATTATTTATTATATTAAAGTTATTAACATTATAAGAAGAAGCACTTTTAGTCTTTTGAATTATCTTTCAAAACTTATTCATTCAGCACGAATAAAAAAAAGTGACTATTTTATAAGTACTTGAGATGATTTGAAGGGAATGACTGTTTTCCTACAAGTTGATAAAAAAAAATATATTAATTCATGTTGCGCTCATAGCTACGTGAACTGGAACAAGCTACATTCAGAATCGTTTAGCGTCGAGTAGTTTGAGTTATTTTCCGTTGGGCAAAAAAAATTGTAGATAATAATATTAATATAATTTCAAAAATTAATCAACGATTCTACTAAAAAGAAGAATTTTGTTCATCATAAAATTTTTTTTCTTCGAATGAGGAACTAATTAAGAAATTTAATTCACTGATGGAGAGAAAATTTTCTTATCAAATCACACATTCGTCTTGAATCAACGCATTCAAATTTTATTCATAGAAAAAAAATATCTAATCGAATGTCATGAATATTGTTACGAATGGCCATAAAAGATAAAGATAATGTTATTGTTTTTATATTAGATCTTAATCATCTCACGTTTATCTTAAGACTAATTCTAATGTTTATATCTGTTGCTATGGTCGTCATCTGTTATTATCTAGTCTAACTGTCTGTCTTTGTCTATCTTGTGGGGAGTTTTTTGGAATAAATTTTTTGGAAAAAAAAAAAAAAAAAAAAAAAACGTATTGTTTTGTAGCGAGATAGTATGCTCCTGCGCATATTTGATGTTTCCCACCACATTGACCTGTCATGTGACATCGTCAATGAGGTGTTTTACCTGTATATATATATGTGTGTAACAGACAAAACTCTCTCTTACGCTTCTAGTCCGACCACCAAGCCAAACGGTGCGACCAGAACTATATTTATCAAATTGTATTGGTGATGTGGCTATGCCACCCCACAACCAGTAATTTATATATATTGTGTCTTATTAAATTATCTTATAAAAAAAAATTGCAAAATTTTGAAGTATAAAGTTGAATATTTTGCTGGATAAAAAAAAAAAAAAAAAATATTAAACGCTTTTTATTATAATATTATTAACATGTATCGCAAGCGTTATCGTGGAAAAGCGCCTAAGTTTTTTTTTTTTTTATCCAGCAAATTATTCAACTTTATACTTCAAAATTTTGCTATTTTTTTTTATATTTCGTATCTTTTGATTATTAATTAATTTGACTATGATAAATAAATGAACATTTCATGTAAAATTGAGGCTTTCGGGTACATAAATCGTAGATTTATGTTTTGTTTTTACTTCACTCATTTTTTTTAACTAATAATAATTTACGAAAATTATATTTGTACTTTAATTTCTATATTTTAATTTGACCATGATGAAATAATATAATTAATAATTATATGTAAGTAATTTCAAATCTTCTCGCATATAATTGAATCGAAAATTAAAATATATATATATATATATATATATATATATATATATTTATATGTATAGCTAAGGGAAAATAAAAAAAAAAAAAATTCTGCTGTACCATCAATGGTAGAATTACCAATACATGCCTCTGCATAAACACACGTATATGCATGAAGAGGAAAATTCAGGAGAATGGATAGGCGCGGGGTATGGCGCGACGTATTCGAAGAAATGTGGACATTTCAACTTGAAAATTTATTTTTTAGTAAGATTTGTTACCTGCCTTTTATTGAGTTGTATATGTTTTTTAATGTTTGGTAGAAAAAATCGAGAGTAGGCTTATTGGAAAAAGAGGCATCGATATATATGCTAAAACTATTTTTAGTTTTTTTTTTCTAACATAAATTAAGGAGATAAAACAAAAATTAAAAAACGTTACGTCACAGACCGCTGACTTAAAACTATTATATACGGTAAGGTCTCGCGCTGGGGTAAAATTGAGGCAAGACTCTACCGAGTCTCTTGATAGTCAGTATTTTGTTGTTTTTAAAGCTGACAGAAATATTAATTATAAATCAAGGGGGGGNGGGGGGGAGGTGTAGTCTGTGCGATAAAATTAAACAAATTTGATAATGTATATGGGACATTCCAAGTGAAATATTGGAGCATTTTCCCTCGACCTCTCGGATTTTTTTATGTATTTTTTTTTAAGGTAACTCGACAAAAAATACAGCTGGAATTTTTTTCGAAATTTTCCCTCCACCCCTTAGTGGTGATGCCACCCTTTTTCGGCAGGATTCGACCTACCTCAAAACATACTATTTTTAAATGAAAAATTTTTCTTCTGACATCAAAGTCAACGTATTTTCCGTAGAATAAAAGTGGGACCACGGTTCCGTATATTTTTTTTTTTGAATTTAGAAAATTTCGAAATTTTAAAAAATTTCGAAAATTCCAAAGTTTTCACATTTTTCTGAATTTGAAAAGAAAAATATAAATAAAAGATGTCCTCGTAATTTTTTCGATTTTTCATTTTTAACTCTTCAAAATCAATGTTTTTTGGCCATAATGAAGTTATTTTTTTAATTTTAAGGGTTAAAAATGAAAAATCGAAAAAATTACGAAGACATCTTTTATTTTTAATTTTCTTTTCAAATTCAGAAAAATATAAAAACTTTGAAATTTTCTAAATTCAAAAAAAAAATATACGGAACCATGGTCCCACTTTCATTTTACGGAGAATACGTTGACTTTTATGTCAGAAATCTTTCAGAAGAAAAATTTTTCATTTAAAAATGGTATGTTTTAAGGTAGGTTGAATCCTTCCGAAAAAGGGTGGTATCACCACTAAGGGGTGGAGGGAAGATTTCGAAAAAAATTCCATCTGTATTTTTCGTTGAGTTACCTTGAAAACAAAATACATCGAAAAAATCTGAGGAATCTAGGGAAAATGCTCCAACATTTCACTTAGAATGCCCCATATATTATTAATTTACCAGATAATATCAATAAAATTATTGAAATTGATACACTCGTTATTGATTTAGACTATCATGGCACATCATATCGAATCATTGTGACTTACACCCTCTGATATAGTCAATAGTAAGAGTACTATATTTTCTAAATTTATAGAACTGCTTTATGAGTACTTAACTCAATATAATTATCACCTGATTAATGTCGGTGATTTTAACCTACCAAATTAAATTTCAACATTACCTTCTACAAACAACAAAATATACTCTCTATCTCAATGTTTATAACTGCACTAAATCTACAACAACTTAATACAATTTTTAATTCACATAGTAAACTTCTGGATCTCATATTTGTCTCTCGTGCCACCTGTTTGGTTTCACCAGCATCGGCTTTGGTCCTACAGGATGATTACTATCCTCCTCTATTTTTACATATTGTAAACTCTCACTTAACACATACTGTTTCTAAAACTTCACATATATCATCGATATCGCAGTGCTTCAGCCTTAGGGAGCCAGTGTAAGTGAACATTAATATCGGACAATGTCTAATTGTACTCTTATTCAGTTTTAAGGAGAGTTTTATTCATGAACTTTACATTTATGCGTAACGCAAGTGCAATACTTGCTGTTTCATTTAAATATTAGTTATACAATATTTGATGGTTTTATTGTTTGATATTACTTATTTTAAATTTTGGAAAATTTTTTTTATTAAAAACTCAATTCAATTCGTTCATTTTTATCTTATGACTCATAAAAACTAGATAACAGCTAATATATATTTATACATATTCACAAAGCTTGTTCCGTTAGAATATGTTGAGGTAGTTTATGTTTATGTTTATCCAATGAAGCTGTCTCTAATCTTTCACATACATGAATTTCTCTAAATAAAAGTTTTTGCTTGTTTGTAATATGTATTTGTTAATTAATTGTATATTGGCAATATGATGTAATCTTTCAATTTTTATATATTCATCTGTATTCAATGCCATTCTTCAGCATCTATTTTGTATGATTTGGATTTTGTTATAATTGGTTTTATATGTGTTGCTTGAGAGTGATGCCGCATGAATAATTGAGGGTCCGGATGCAATAACATGCCGAGCGCTCGGAGCTACATGGAATGCAACGTTGCTCGGGTTGAATTTTTGAAAATTTCAAAATGGTTAAAAAAAAAAAAAAAAAAATACTTGTATGTAAAGAATAAAAATGCCATATTTTTCTCCAAATAAACCATATTAAATAATTATTGTTTCATGCATTGAAAGATTAAATTCGGTAATTTTTTTTTACGGAAAAAACATCATTTTTTCGGGTTTAACTCGTCATAACTTTTTTAATTATTAATGAATCGTCTTGAAATTTGGAATGTAGTTTTGTTATAGTCTAGCGATGATGAAAGTAGTATAAAAAAAATTATTTACTCGTATTGTTTTATTTTATTAATTTATTATGTAATGCACGGAGAGAAATACGTTTGTTGATCTTTGGAATAAAAAAGTGTCGAGAAAATTTTTTAACTAAGAAAGTTGTCAGTGGCAATATTGTTTATGGATATATCAAGAAGTTTTTCCCAAATTTTGGAAATTTTTTATCAATAATTGACAAAGTTATCAATTAATTAATGAATTGTGAGCTGCCGCTGCCCCCGTAGCAAACGTATGCGCCGACTCAAGTCACTGTAAATATTAATCTCTCGCGCATGCAAATATATATATTCTTTTTAAACTATTTCCGGTAAGTAAAATTTATAATTTTTCAAGTTATTATATTTATAATTAATTATATTATATTATCAAACGAATAAATACTGACTATACATATATATATATCTGTCTAGTGGCTACTTTGGTGACGGTGGGAGTAAAGTGGCTACTTTGGTGACTTTTGGCTACTTTGGTGACTGTCACGAAAAGAGCCACTTTATCAGAAATAGTGAGAAACCTCAATAATTGTGTAGTTAATGGACTACAAACATTCAAGATGACTTTTATAGTTTATTCAACCGATAACGATTATAATTCAAGAAGTTAGAAACATTAACAATGGATAAAAAGACAAAATAATGGTAAAAAAACTGAAAGATTCAGTAATTTGAATTAAAAGATTTTAAATCACATTAAAACAATAGAACGTTATTTAAATCGATTGGAAACATTATCAAGAAGTATTGTATATCGGAAGATACTATATAGACATCATATCTATAAATTAATCGCTGTTAACAAGGTGAGTCACGAAACTGTACATTTCGTGACCGATTGTACTGTTTGGTGACAGTTACCAAACTAGCCAGTATATACCGTCTGGCTAGTTTAGTAACATTTAATTACTGATGTGTGTATTGAATGATAACAATGATTTTCGTGATGAGAGAAACATTATGACAGTCCTGGAAATCACCAAAAAGACGAAGAATACACGACATTTGTTACCTGGTACTCAAGATTTTCTGTCAAATTTAATCCGCTTTATCGGAATACAACTTTGCTAAAAGCTTTCTGTTTTTTGAACATTATCAATAAGTTTTTGTTTGTCAGTTTGTCTAACCGAAACTCGAAAATCCCATGAGTTGTATAGATTGGTGACAGTAAAAAAACAGAAATCACGTAAAT
>MKYW01000092.1:149783-181015 GCA_015776835.1 Aphidius ervi
ATTATTTCGATTAAAGATATCGGTATTTTAATGGACTTTTTTTTGACAAAAATCGTATTCTCCATAAGAGCCCATGTTAAAAGTTGTCAACTTTGAAAATTAATAAAAAAATAACGAGCTTCCAAACAATTACCAAAAAATTACATAAAATGTATCAGTATTTCAAGAATCTACTGTAGAAATTTCAAAGCATTCTCATTATTAGTGACTGGCCGAGGTAATCCCTTAAAATGCAAATAGATAAATCATTTGGGACTATAGCACGTTACCTCTCTTTTTCTAACTCTGTGATTGTATGAGTGTACAGCAGCCACTACCGAAGCGCCGCCTGTTGACTCTGGCGTGTAACAGGCTATTACTTATAATAATTAATAACTCAGTTGTTTATTAAGATAGAGAATCAAATAAACGCCTGTAACAATCCACGTGATAAGATCTTTGATTAAAAAAAAATCATAATGATCGGTTGAGTAGTTGCTAAGAGCATTAGCAACGAAGTTTTTCATTTTCACATTTATATATATATATATATATAGATATAAAGTACGTATATAAACATAAATTAAATCCAAATAACGCTGGAAATAAAAAAACATAGCTGGTTTCAATTTTAGTCTATCTAAATAAAATAAATTCACGAAGCATATTTAATAAAAAATATTAATTTAATCAACGAATAAAACGATTTAAATATCAAACATCAAAATATAAATTAGATTACACTTTAATATATACTAGACCAATTGGCGCGCTTCGCGCGCTATTATATGTGATTTTTTGTCAATGATGTGTAAGAAGGTAGTAGTAAGAAGTTTTTTGATCTTGATCATTACGTAAAAATTCACGATATATCTCATATATCTCCCAATTTATAATTTACTCTTTTTTTTTGAGTATATAGTACAAAAAAAAGAATTCCCAATAAATTAATTATTAGTCTAGATCAAACCCTCAGCCATTTGACACAATAATTTTAATTTGATATAGAAAGTATTGCTGATGAATTTATTTAGACTACGGATTAATTTATTTAGTCACATTCTTTTCTCAGCAACATTTGCCATAATTATTTAATTAAAAAACTATTGGCAAATGTTGCTAAGGAAAGGATGTAATCGAATAAATTAATTTGTAATCTAGATTAATTCCCAGCAATATTTTCTATATTAAATTAAACCTATTGTGACAAATGGCTGAGAAATTAATCTAGATTACGAATTAATTTATTTGATTACGTCCTTTCCTTAGCAACATTTGCCAATAGATTTTTAATTACTAATTATGGCAATTGTTGCTAAAGAAAGAATGTGACCAAATAAATTAATCAGTAATCTCAATAAATTCCTCCTATTCCTAAAAAAAATATTGCTGTGAAATGAATCTAGATTATCAATTAATTTTTTTGGTTACCTTCTTTCTTTAGCAACATTTGCCAATAGCTATTTAACTAATTAAATATGGCAAACGTTGATAGCCAAATAAATTAATTCGTTATCTAAATTATTTCTTCAGCAATATTTTCCATAATTATATCAATTTATTATGGCAAATATTGCTGAAGAATTAATGAAAATTGTTAATTTATTTAATACATACATACTTTTTACTATTTACTACACCTTCTTACATCATTGACAAAACATCACATATAAGCAAAAAATAAAATAACAACGGGTACACATAGCAACAGATAAACAAAATAAAAAATAAATTAATTAAACAAAAATAAATGAATTATTATAAACAGCCAATCAAATAGCTCGAAGAGAGGCTTCATTCTCCTTTTTATATAAGGATTTTAAAAACAATATTCATAATTAAAACCAGTTAATTATTATCATTTTTTCTTTCTTTCTTTATTTTTTTTACTTTCAATAAATTTTTAGTCTTCTTTGTATCTTTCAGTGTAATTTTAGGAAAATAATCATCAAAAAATTCTTTTCCTTCGTTTGACAAATATTTTAGTAAGCTTTTCACATCATTTAATTTTTCTTTACTAATTCCAACTGGTTGAGCTGATGTATCCAGCAAATGTTGGAAAGTTATTGTTTTATCGTAAATATTAAATGTCTCTGGAGTTGATATGAATTTTTGATTTTGGTATTTTTAGTTTGTCTGGAATAATTTTTTCATAATCTCTGACGATCATATCTTCATCTTTAATAATTGAAAATGGTGGATTTCTTGAGTTTTTTAAAATATTTCTATAATCATCATCTGTTTCTATTTTTTCTATGTTTTTTTTTTTGTCCATACATATTAAAATTCTTGTCACAGCAACAGTATGAATGACCACGAACTGGATATAAATGGGTTATCTCAATCTCACATTTTCGTGCCAACAGTGAAAGAAATGACAATACTACATTATTTTTATTTTGACCACCACAGCTATCTGATAATAAATATATTTTATTATAATAATTTAAATTCAATTCTTTAATTATTGCATCGTATAAAAAATTGCATACAGTATTTGCCCCTTTTTTAAAATTACCCTCTAGAAATAGGTACATACAACTGTTATTATTATAATTCAAGACATTAATATTAAAAACATGAAGCCAAAGAAGTCGTTTGTAAAACTGTTCTGAAACTGGAAATTTTAGCAAAGGCAAATTTTGACCAAAATCGAATTCCATGCTCAGAGTATTTTCTTCTTGTATTATTTTATCTTTTAATTCTTTATGTAATTTAACTTTTTTTTTATGTTGTATTAATTTATCATTTGCTGTTGAATTATTTTCATTTTCATAACAGAAATTACAAACATCTAGACGCGGTTTTATAAACGTAAAATTTAAATTATGATTAAAATATTTCGCGTAAGTTGTTTCTGTGAGAGGAATAGTTCTATCGCCAGTTCTTCATTCATAATAATCAATGAATAAATGGTATAAATTTGTTAACGATAAATCCAGATGATCAAAAGTTAATAATTTACATTTTTCTAAAGTATAATGAGATTGAGAATGTGGTAACGATGAGCAATGATTTTCGATTAATGTTTTTACTTCATCTGTTGATTTTAAATTATGTTGTGAGTGAGTACCCTGGTTATCACCCAATGATTCATTATTCAATAATCTTTTTTGTTCTGTAGCGAATTTTTGTTAACTTATTTGTTAACAATTGGCATAAAAAAAATTGGCAAACTTCAACACGACTATAAATACAGTTGAAAAATAAATCCATGTCTTACATTTCATGTCTTGAAAAGTGCCACCAGCTGGTGGTTTTTTTAACATCATCAGACCACTCAACATTATCTTTTGACATTTATAATCGCCAGCTTGTGTCCAATAATTATTTAAAAATCAATTTTTGATATGATTTTTCTACTTTATCACAACACTTCTTAGGGCAACAAGACTCAATATAATAAAATGTTTTAGCTTCAACAGTTACATTTGAAACGTTTGTATATTCTTGGCCCTATAAAATATACAAAAAAAAAAGATATGAGAAATCAGCAGAACAATTATTTAATGATATAAAAAAAATAAGTGGGTAGATTAATCAATGATTAATTTAATGGACACCCAGGTAGAAAAATATGTGCCGCACCCGACTTATTAAGTCGGAGAAAAGTCGGGATTTCCAACGAGCCGACGTCGGATATTCTGTTGAATTTCCTTTAAGTGAAAAATTTAGAATATCGATTGCTTTTTCCCAAAAAAACTAAATTGTTGGTAGATAGACTATTTATGTTTGTACTTTGTTTCTAATCATTCTAATCATGAATATTTTTTAATAGATTAAGTATAATTTTTTATTTTACTCGAATTAACTTTAAGATGACAGCTCGAAGTTATAGTCGAGATTTTAGGCCACATTTATGAGAAAACGGTTCTCATCCAATTACTGTATATCAAAAACACTAAGCCAGCTGTTTTACCGACAGGCTAGCATCGAGTAATTTGAAATATGCAACTTTAACAATCATGTTCAGGTTTGGATCGGTTTGGATTCAAAACAATAAGTTTAATAAATCGAAAGATCGTCTTGAATATTGTGTTAGAATATAAACACCCTTTGTTTTAACATGTGTATATTGTATTGTTGACTCAGGTATATAACTATTATGATTATTATTATTATCATGCAGGAAATAAGGTAGCTAACCATACTGCTTTTCCTTGAACATTTTTATTCATTTAATGAATAAAATACATGTAATTTTATTTAAAAAAAATAAAAATGTCCAAGGAAAAGCTGCTTTTCCTTGAACATTTTTATTCATTTAATAAATAAAATGCATGTAATTTTATTTAAAAAAAATAAAAATGTCCAAGGAAAAGCAGTAGCTCAGGAAAAGATGTAGCTAAGAAATTAATGTTGCCAAAGAATTACGTTTTAAGGGAATAATGTTGCTGAAAACGTAATTTCCTTGGCAACTGTAATTCCTTAGCTACATCTTTTCCTTAGCTACTGCTTTTCCTTGGGCATTTTTATTTATTAAATAAATAATATACATGTAATTTTATTTTTAGAAAATAAAAATGTCCAAGAAAAAGCAGTAGCTCAGGAGAAGATGTAGCTAAGAAATTTATGTTGCCGAAGAATTATGTTTTGAGGAAATAATGTTGCTTGAAATATAATTTTTTTGGCAACTGTAATTCCTTAGGTACATCATTTCCTTAGCTACTGATCTTCCTTGGACATTTTTTGTTATTAAATGAATAATGTACATGTAATTTTATTGTTATAAAAAAAAAATATCCAAGAAAAAGCAGTAGCTAAAAAAAAGATGTAGCTAAGGAAATAAAGTTGCCAGAGAATTATGTTTTAAGGAAATAATATTGCTGAGACATATTTTTTTACCAACTGTAATTCCTTAGCTCCATCTTTTCCTTAGCTACTGATTTTCCTTAGACATTTTTTGTTATTAAGTAAATAATATACATGTAATTTTATTTTTGAAGAATAAAAATGTTCAAGGAAAAGCAGTAGCTGAGGAAAAGATGAAGCTAAAAAATTAATGTTGCCAAAGAATTATGTTTTGAGGAAGTAATGTCACTTTAAATATAATTTCTTTAGGAACATTAATTCCTTAGCTGCATCCTTTTCTTAGTTAAATCTTTTCCTTAGCTACTGCTTTTCCTTGGGAATTTTTATTTATTAAATGAATAATAAACATATAATTTTATTTGAAAAAAAAAAAAGGAAAAGCAGTACCTGAGGAAAAGATGTAGCTAAGAAATTAATGTTGCTAAATAAATAAGTTTCAAGGAAATAATATTGCTGAAACATATTTTTTTAGCAACTGTAATTCCTTAGCTCCATCTAGTCCTCAGCTACTGTTTTTCCTTAGACATTTTTTGTTATTCAGGAAATAATATACATGTAATTTCATTTTTAGAAAATAAAAATGCCCAAGGATAAGCAGTAGCTAAAAAAAAGATGTGGCTAAGAAATTAATGTTGCCGAAGAATAACTTTTTGAGGGAATAATGTTGCTGAAAACGTAATTTTCTTGGCAACTGTAATCCTTTAGCTACATCTTTTCCTCAGCAACTACTACTCCCTAGAATTTTTATTCATTTAATATTTAAAATACATGTAAATTTATTTTAAGATAATAAAAATGTTCAAGGAAAAGATGTAGCTGAAGAATTACAGTTGCTAAAAAAATATGTCTCAGCAATATTATTTCCTTAAAACATAATTCTCTAGCACCATAATTTCCTTAGCTACATCTTTTTTTTAGCTACTGCTTTTCCTGGGACATTGTTTTTTTTTTAAAAGTGAAATAACATGTATATTATTCATTTAATAACGAATAAGGTCCAAGGAAAAGCAGTAGCTAAGAGAATGATGTAGCTAAGGAATGACAGTTGCCAGAGAATTATGTTTTAAGAAAATAATGTTGCTTCAAATATAATTTTTTTAAGAACATTAATTCCTTAGCTGCATCCTCCCTTAGTTACATCTTTTCCTTAGCTGCATCTTTACCTTAGCTACTGCTTTTCCTTAGACATTTTTTGTTATTAAGTAAATAATATACACGTAATTTCATTTTTATAAAATAAAAAATGTCCGAGGAAAAGCAGTAGCTGAGGAAAAGATGTAGCTAAGAAATTAATGTTGCCAAAGAATTAAGTTTCAAGAAAATAATATTGCTGAAACATATTTTTTTAGCAACTGTAATTCCTTAGCTCCATCTTTTCCTTTGCCAATTTTTCCTTAGACATTTTTTGTTATTAAGTAAATAAGATACATGTAATTCTATTTCTAAAAAATAAAAATGTCCAAGGAAAAGCAGTAGCTAAGAAATTAATGTAGCCAAAGAATAACGTTTTGAGGGAATAATGTTGCTGAAAACGTAATTTTCTTTGCAACTGTAATCTTTTAGCTACATCTTTTCCTCAGCAACTGCAAGTCCCTAGAATTTTTGTTCATTTAATATTTAAAATACATGTAAATTTATTTAAAAAAAAAAAAAATGTCCGAGGAAAAGATGTAGCTGAGAAAAGATGTAGCAAAGGAAAAGATGTAGCTAAGGAGATAATGTTGCTAAGAAAATTTTATTTTACATGTATTTCATATATTAAATGAATAAAAATTCTTGGGACTAGCAGTTGCTGAGAAAAATATGTAGCTAAAGAATTACAGTTGCTAAAAAAATATGTTTTAGCAATATTATTTCCTTAAAACATAATTCTTTGGCAACATTAATTCCTTAGCTACACTTTTTTTTTAGCTACCGCTTTTCCTTGGACATTTTTATTTTTAAAAAATAAAATTACATGTATATTATTTATTTAATGAAGCAACTGTTATTCTTTAGCTACATCTTTTCCTCAGCAACTGCTAGTCTCTAGAATTTTTATTCATTCAATATATATAATACATGTAAATTTATTTTAAGAAAATAAAAATGTTTAAGGAAAATCCTGAGGAAAAGCTGAGGAAAAGATGTAGCGGAGGAAAAGATGTAGCTGTAGAAGTAAATAATATTGCTAAAAAAATTTTATTTGACATGTATTTCATATATTAAATGGATCAAAATTCTAGGGACTAGCAGTTGCTGAGAAAAATATGTAGCTGAAGAATTACAGTTGCTATTAAATTATGTTTTAGCAATATTATTTCCTTAAAACCTAATTCTCTGGCAACATTAATTCCTTAGCTACATTTTTTTTTAGCTACTGCTTTTTCTTGGATATTTTTATTTTTTAAAAATAAAATTAAATGTATATTATTTACTTAATAACAAAAAATGTCTGAGAAAAAACAGTAGCTAAGGGAAAGATAGAGCTAAGGAATTACAGTTGCTAAAAAAATGTGTTTCAGCAATATTATTTCCTTGAAACTTAATTCTTCGGCAACATTAATTTCTTAGCTACATCTTTTCCTTAGCTACTGCTTTTCCTTGGACATTTCTTTTTTATAAAAATAAAATTATATGTATATTATTTATTTAATAAATAAAAATGCCCAAGGAAAAGCAGTAGCTGAGGAAAAGATGTAACTAAGGAAAGGATACAGCTAAGGAATTAATGTTCCTAAAAAATTTATACTTAAAGCAACATTATTTCCTCAAAACATAATTCTTTGGCAACATTAATTTTTTAGCTCCATCTTTTTCTTAGCTACTGCTTTTCCTTGGACATTTTATTTTTATAAAAATAAAATTACATGTATATTATTCATTTAATAACAAAAAATGTCCAAGGAAAAGCAGTAGCTAAGGAAAAGATGTAGCTGAGGAATTACAGTTGCCAAGAAAATTACGTTTTCAGCAACATTATTCCCTCAAAACGTAATTCTTAGCTACATCTTTTCCTTAGCTACTGCTTTTCCTTGGACATTTTTATTTTTTTTAACTAAAGTTACATGTATTTTATTTATTAAATGGATAAAAATGTTCAAGGAAAAGCAGTATGGTTAGCTACCTTATTTCCTACATGATATCAATAATAATCATAATAGTAATATACCTGAGTCAACAATACAATGTACACATGTCAAAACAAATGGTATATTCTAACACAATATTCAAGACGATCTTTCGATTTATTAAACTTATTGTTTTTAATCCAAACCGATTCAAACATGAACATGATTGTTAAAGTTGCATTTTTAAAATTACCCGACGCTAGCCTGTCGGTAAATCAGCTGGCTCAGTGTTTTCGATATACAGTAATTGGATGAGAACCGTTATCTCATAAATGTGGCCTAAAATCTCGACTATAACCTCAAGCTGTCATCTTAAAGTTAATTCGAGTAAAACAAAAAATTATACTTAATCTATTGAAAAATATTCATGATTAGAATGATTAGAAACAAAGTACAAACATAAATAGTCTATCTACCAACAATTTAGTTTCTTTGGGAAAATGCAATCGATGTTCTAAATTTTTAGACGACGGAAGTTTTCTACCTGGGCACATATTTGATTAATTTTGAAGCTTAGAAAAAAATCGTCTTACATGATTTTTAGCTTTTTTATTTATATTTCTTTGCCAAACCTCCTCATTTCTAGATCTTTCACGACTTAGCAGTATTTCTTTTTCATTAGACATAATTATAATCGTTTTTTGAACAATATTTTAATTCGATTATTTATTTAATATTCAATTAGTAAAATTAACGTTTTCTTATACGAATAAACTGGATAAAAATGAAATGTTTACTCGAGATATCACTTAGGAGTCAACTGATTTAATATGCCAACAAATACATATGAAATATATATAAAAAAACAAAATATAATCTACAAAAGAAAAAAAAAAGAAAAGGAAACAGCAATAAAAATAGAGCTTCTCGCGAAGCTTTGAAAATTTCACATGGCTATTATTAGTGCATATATAAATATAAATATATATATGTATAGTCAGTATTTATTTGTTTAATAATATAATATAATCAATTATAAATATAATCACTCGAAAAATTATAAATTTTACTTACCGGAAATAGTTTAAAAAGAATATATATATTTGCATGCGCGAGAGATTTATATTTACAGTGACTTGAGACGGCGCATACGTTTGATACGGGGGCAGCGGCAGCTCATGATTAATTAATCAATTAATAACTTTGTCAATTATTGATAAAAAATTTCCAAAATTTGGGAAAAACTTCTTTATATATCGATAAACAATATTGCCGATGACAACTTTTTTAGTTAAAAAATTTTCTCGACACTCTTTCATTCCAAAGATCAACAAACGTATTTTTCTCCGTGCATTGCATAATAAATTAATAAAATAAAACAATACCGGTAAATAATTTTTTTTATACTACTTTCATTATCACTAGACTATAACAAAACTACATTTCAAATTTCAAGACGATTCATTAATAATATTACCGAATTTAATTTTTTAATGCATTAAACAATAATAATTTAATATGGTTTATTTGGAGAAAAATATGGCATTTTTTATTCTTTACTTTTAATTATGTTTCGACACTTATGACTTCCGTTATCGACGTTACCATCGATATTAACGAAAAATTCATTAGAAATTATAAGATTTGTTTCCTATTCAAGATCATCTCCGGCTTTATCATTTATAGATTATTGGTTACTCTCGCCGTCAATAAATCATTGTCGATATGATCTGGGGTAGTTTGAAGTCTAGGAGATTGGTTTCTTGGCAGCCACTCTCTTTTCTTTTTTAATGAGGTGGGTTTTTGACTTTCTAATAACGCCATTTCCAAATCCTATTATCTTGATTTACAGAGCTGCTAAACCACTTTAAAGGGTCGTGGTCAGTTACTACGGTGAAATCTGAGATATATACATACGTTCTGAAATTGAGAACAAAGTCTAAGATAGCAACGGCTTTTTTTTTTATAGGTACTATAGCGTAATTCTGCCCTTCTGAGTGCTCTGGAGAATTAAGCAATAGGCCTTGCCAATTTCGCCCTGAGAGAGAGCACCTCTTACAGCGAATATTTTTACCAAAAATAGGCGTATCATCTTCAAGTAAAGTAGTTAAAGGTTTAGCCAAATTATAGTAATTATCAACGAATCTGCAATAGTAACCGATGAGTCCTGAAAATTGACGAATATTTTCTTCATTTTTAGGTACAGGAAATTCTTTTATTGCTTCAATGTTACTCAGGTCGGGTTTAACACCGTCTTCACTGATTATGTGTCCTAAATAATGGACTTATGGTTGTTTGTTAGGTTGTAACCGTAGTTCGGCTTTTCCTAGCCGCTTCATCATCTGTTCCAACTTATGACCATGTTCTTCCAAAGTATTGGCAATGATTACTATGTCGTCTGGGTATATAAACATAGATATGCTTTGCATTCCTGATAACACTCAATTCAACTATCTTTGGAACGAGGCAGGTGCAATGTTACGGCCAAAGGGCATACAAAGAAATTTCCAATGTCCACGTGGTGTAGAGAAAGCAGTTTTGGAATCATTACAATTGAGTGGTACTTGGACGCTGAATCGAAGAAAAAAAAGTATTCAGAATCTCCTGATTGGTCTAATATATCAGTTATATTAGGAAAAGGAAAAGCATCTATGACAGTTTTCTTATTAAGTGGTCCATAGTCAATGACCATTGTAAATCTTTTCCTTTGATTCAGATTTTTTTGGGATAATCCAGCCGGGACAATTATATCGGCTTTCAGAAGGTTTGATAATACCCTTTTTTACACCCTCTTGGACCTTCTACCTCTTTCTTTAAATTGTGGGAAGATCTTTATATTTTATTATTAATAGGAAGCTCATCAGTCGTAGGTATAAAGTGGCGTATGAGATGAGTCGCTCCCAATGGCTAATCTGGCGATTGAAAACGGTTTGCATATTTTTTTACTATTAGATCAATATGAGCTGATTCTTCGGTACTTAAATGATCGAGACGCAATAACTTTTTTACCCTCCTTAATCTACTAGCTACAAAGTTTATATTCAATACTCTTTTTATTTGCATGTTATTATTATTAGCATTGATTTTAACGTTATCCGCGAGTATTGAAAAATCAGATCGTATTTCTCTATTTGAAGTTACAGTGGTTCAATGCATCACTGCGATTAGTTTTTAGGTTGTTAAGAGTAACTTTTGAGGGTATATAATTTTTTCTTATAGTATAGTTGCAATGAGATAAGGCGTATGTAATACACGATAAGTGAGGTTGCCGTTTCGTTCTCGTACTTCCACGGCTGTTCACTTCCAAGATAACCAACAATGGCTCCCCTGGTGATTTAGAGGAGGAGGGTAAGAAATCCTCGTTGCAGACCTTGGCCGATAGTTCTCGCCGTGAGGTCAGAAAATTGGTCGATAAATGGCTCCCAACGTGGAACCTGCCGTGAAAAGATTATAAAACAGAGGTTCTTTAGTGAGGAAGCTATGACTTTGAGGTGTAGCTAAATTTTGTGGGCGTTTTCCAGGTTAAAGGTTAAGAAATCTTGATATCTTCTCGATTTAGCTTCCGTCCGATATATCGCTTTCTCGATATTGGTTCTCGTTGAAAATCTCGATATATCGATTGTAATTTCTTGTTCGATATATCAGTTCCCTTTGATTCTTGATCTCGTAGATGAATCGTTTAATGGTACTTTTATAAGTAACGGATATCTTATAATTTGGTTCTCTCTACAATGTCGACTTGGCGCTGAAGTCTTGCCATTTCCACTCAGCACAAGTGGCGCAGAAGTCCAGTCCGCTACTTGGCCTCGAGTAAGAGACCTCCTCTACTCTTAAAACGGATATATAAAGCCGATCTCAAGCTCAAGTAAGTCACAACCTTGGCTCTGTTTGAACAGTAAGGATCTCTTAAAAATAGGATGGCTACCTCTGAAGAAAAGTTCTCTGATTAAACCTCCGGTTCAAAACCTCTGGAAAGAGAAGAACAAGTAAGACCCTTTGGTTCTTGTGATGATAGGGATCTTTCTAACACTCTGTTGAATTTGGTAAACTATCGTGAAGATCTCGCAACAATGGCAAAGCTCGTACAATGCCACCAGCTAAAGTATTCGAACTATTGAATCGCTGGAAAGTTGAGTTCTCGGGTCAGCGTGAACAGACGTCGAGGAATTCTTAGCACGCATGGTGCTCTCGCTAGTTTCCCTATCAGGGAAGAGGGTATTTCTTGATTATCTTACGTGGATGTCTAAACGACACGGCTCTCTTATGGTATCGAAGAAAAGACTTTACTTGCTGGGAGTCAGCCTGCAAAGCTTTTTTATCTCGATTCGTGGATCTCGATTTCTAACCTCTATTAGAAGCAGAAATTTTCACACGTACCCAAGGATGGTACGAAAGTATTAGTGATTTTGTCGACGATCGAACTACAAGTAGTATACCGTAACTTACTGCCATAATTTCGAATCAGATTACAATTCGACGCATGTCTCACTCTAATCGAATTGGAAGGCATGTTAAGACGACAAGAAAAGAACATGAAATGTTCATGAAGTTGGTAACCACCACGTAGGCCACAAGAAGCAGTATGTTCAAGATTGGCATACAAAGATCCTGCTTTAACAGCTCGAGATTCCAAGCCAACTATGGTTAACGCTCTCGATGGTAATAAGTCACCAGTCGATCAACAAGAGTTCTCGGAAAAGGATCCCGAAATGTTGGTCTCCCCAAGCCTCGTGATAAGTTCAATCGTGAGAACCGTGGTTTCAATTGCAAGCAGGCTGGTTATCAATTTCGCGATTGTAAAAAACCACCAACATTGTTCTGTTACCGCTGTGGTAAAGTAGGGGTCACGACTATCGACTGTTTTCGATGCAACCCGGGATAGGCAAATCTGATCATCTCATTCACCCTGTGAGTCAAATCTTAGACAATGCTAACTGACAGGGATGATTGTGGCCCATTCGCTTAAGATTGGGCAACCCCTGAAGCCAATCTTATGCTGGAGAAATTGCAACGTTCTCTTGGTCCCGCTAAAAATATTACTTTCTTTTTGAACATCTCTATCGGTGGACGCTCTCTTCATGCATTGATGGATTCCGGTGCAACACGCACGTTCGCTGGATTCAAAGGTATTCTACTACTAAAAGTTCTCGGTAAAAGGTTCTCGTAGCTAATGAACAAGTAGAAATCATTTGACAAATATCGATTACTCCGATTGCACTTAGAGACCAAACAATCTCGATAGAAACCTTACAGATGCCATCTCTGTCAGAGTCATTTATTATAGGTATCGACTTCCTACAAATCGCTGTGATAGTCGTGGATTTTTTTGGACAAACATTGTTCTATCGTGACCAGCCAAATAAAACGTTCTCGTCAAATCCCGTAGAATCCATACATAGAATTATTGCATATAATGGATTACAGATTTACGTTGGCCAAATTATATCTCAACTCTTGACTTGAGTGAGGCATATTGGCAAGTAGAACTATCGAAGGATTCTCGAGAGATCATTGAATTTACGGTTCCCGGTTGAGGTCTGTTTCGATTCACCATGATGCCGTTTGGTCTTTCAAACACACCAGCCTCGATGCAGAGAGCTCTCGACAAAATATTGGGTCCCGAATTTTATCCACACATTTACGTCTTTTTTGACAATATAATTATCGTGACAAAGACAGTCGAGGATCACTTAGACGGGTTATGTAAGGTTCTCGACAAACTCAAAGGCACTCATCTCACCATTGTGAGAGACAAAAATGAATTTTGTCGCGTACAGGTAAAATACCTGGGGTTTGGATAAAAATCGAAGGGCTACAGGTTGATCCCAATAAAACTTCAGCAGTGCGGAATTTTTCAGCACGTCAACCATTGAAGCAGGTACGTAGGTTTTTGGGAATGGCTTCGTGGTATCGACGATTCATCCCAGACTTTGCATCTGTAGCTGCACCATTCACGCAGCTAATTAGAAAGGTCCGTTTACATTGCAAACTGATGCAAGAAGTGTGGATCTCGGTGCAGTGTTAACGCAGGTTTAGTAGAACAAAGAAAGAGTTTACTGATCCCGAAAAGAAATGGACAGTTTCTCAACAAGAATGTTTAGCTGTCGTATAGTCGATTCAATAGTTCCGTGGATATCTCGAAGATTACGGTTGTACTGTGATTACAGATCATCGTAGTCTGCGCTGGCTCCATAACTTAAAGGATCCCGCCAGTAGATTGGCAAGATGGGCTCTCGAATTAATGAAATACGATTTCACAATCGTTTACAGAAAAAGTGCTTTACACCATGTTCCCGATGCTCTCTCAAGAGCTCCCAAAGATGGCATTGCCATTGATGCCATATTGTCAATACAGAATATGAAAGACAAATGGTATCTCCGGCGTCGAAGAGATGTTTGACGCGATCCCGATAAGTTCCCGAATTGGAGGATCAGTAATAAACAGATGTATTTCCACAGCTCAGGCAGAAAATACGGATCTCGACGCGTGAAAGTTAGTACTCCCACGTGAGTTACGATGTTGAGCTCTTGCAGAATGCCATGGTGATCCACAAGCTTGACATCAAGGTGTTGACAAAACGTATCAACGTTTGATAATAAGATATTTCTGCCCAGCCATGTATTTTGACGTAGTCAAATATATACGTCGAAATATGTAAACGTTGTAAAGCAGAGCAAAGAGTTCTCGCTAGTCTTATAAAACCAAGGTCAATTAATGGACTCTGGACTCGTATAACGACCGATATTATGGGTCCATATATACAAAGTGAGGCAGGTTACAGTTATGTTCTCGTCGTCCAACACACGCTCATGAAATGGATTGAGACTGCTCAATTAAAAAAGGCTATCAGCGTAGCTATCTGCAGAATTATGAAAGATCACGTAATGTCTCGCTGGGGGATCCCGAAAGGAATGCTCACGGATAATGGTACTAAATTCTAGAACAAAAACATGCAAGCTCTGGCTAGCCAGAATCATATGAAACTAGTTATAACACCTATATATCATCCACAAGCGAACCCTACCAAACAGGTTATAGTTAGGGAGCCCATCGTGCTTTTACTTACCTCATTCCATAACGATTTGGAATACGTTTATTCGACGTGCCTTGACGAGTACAATAAGCAGGTCCAGTGGCGACCATTTTGGTGGGTCAACAGGCGGTGGCCTACGGTCAAAGTGGGTGGATGAGGTAAGTGAATTCACCTCATTCCATAACGATTTGATAGGCCCAATCGATGGGTAATGATGCCCTGAATATAAAAATAACAATGGCCGACCATTTGGATGATCCTTTTTTGATGGCCGACCAAAAAACTGCAAATTTTTATTAAAAAAATAGCTAAAATGAGGTAAGTGAATTTACCTTATTCCATAACGATTTGAAATAGGCCCAATCGATTTTTAATGATGCCCTGAATATAAAAATAACAATGGCCGACCATTTGGATGGACCTTTTTTGATGGCCGACCAGAAAAACTCTGAATTTTCATTAAAAAAATAAATAGCTGAAATGAGGATTTTTATTAAAATATTTTTTCCACAGCAATAAAATAAATTTTAATATTATTTTTAATCTGAAGAATATATGGTTTTTGTAAAGGTATTAACTCACCTGATTTTTTATTTGTTCTAATTGATCAATAAAAAAATTTAAATGAAAATTGGAAATATATATGAGTCCAAAAAATTGTTTTTTTCTTTTTACTGATTGTATTATTATTTATCTAAACTTATTTATTACATTAATAATAATAGTGTTGTTATTTAAAAAATATTAATTTTCAATTTTTTAATTTTTTAAAAACAGAAAAAAATCCTCATTTTAGCTATTTATTTTTTTAATGAAAATTCAGAGTTTTTCTGGTCGGCCATCAAAAAAGATCCATCTAAATGGTCGGCTATTGTTATTTTTATATTCAGGGCATTATTACAAATCGATTGGGCCTATTTCAAATCGTTATGGAATGAGGTAAATTCACTTACCTCATTTTAGCTATTTTTTTAATAAAAATTTGCAGTTTTTTGGTCGGCCATCAAAAAAGGACCAACCAAATGGTCGGCCATTGTTATTTTAATATTCAGGGCATCATCACCCATCGATTGGGCCTATTTCAAATCGTTATGGAATGAGGTAAGTTCACTTACCTCATCCACCCACTTTGACCGTAGGCCACCGCCTGTTGACCCACCAAAACGGTCGGCCACTGGACCTGCTTATTGTACTCGTCAAGGCACGTCGAATAAACGTATTTCAAATCGTTATGGAATGAGGTAAGTAAAAGCACGATGTGCTCCCTAACTATTAATCGAAGTGTAAGGATGATGATGATATTATATATATATATATATGAATACACAAGTATATCACTCAGCCTCAAATAAAAAGGTTGGATTTTCTTTTCTATTTATCCTTATTTCAACTTTTCATAATCAACAATTCTTTGTAGTGACACTATTGGTTTTTATAATTTGTCAAAACGACGTAATAATAAGAACTGGTTTCGTAAATTTGTCACGTCTATCGAAACTGGATTATTATTAGAAAAATTGAGTCAAAAACATAAAGAATTTTTCACTTTTGTTATTGTTTCTTCTTATAGTTTTTTGTCAGTATTACATGGTGAAATTGAAGAGCAAAAAAAAAATATTTACTAAACGAATGCACCCATTTACCTCTGGTAACTCTCACTTTTTTATGGAGCTTAAACTAGCGCCAGACAGTTCCGCGCCCAACGGAAAATTTGAAAAACTTGAAATTTGTCTTTTCTCCATGTATAAACATGTTTTTAAAAATTAGATATCCTCAACTTTTTTGTCTATTCTATGTGTTTTTATGTCCTCTAAAAGTTTGCCGTAAAAAAAAAATTTTAAAAATGTTCCCTTAAGACTAGAACAACATAACTTTTTCTCCGTGTATAAAAGTGTGTAAAAAAAATTAGATCCCTTTAGTTTTGATACTTTTTCAATGTCTTTTCGAATCTTCTCAAAATTTACCGTGAAAAAAGAATTTTAAAAAATGTTCTCACAAGGACAAAACTACAGCGCCCAAAAAAACAAAGAAATTGTAGGGTTATGGTGTTCTGGAATAATGAAAACATTTTTAAAATTATTTTCCTACAATAAACTTCTAGAGGGCTACAAAATATATCAAATAATAATGAAAACTGAGGGGATCTAATTTTTTTTAAAGAAAATTATTGGAAAAAAACATAAAAATTTAAAATTTTTTCTTTACGGCAAACTTTTAGAGGACATAAAAACAGATATAAGACACAAAAGTTAGAAACTTTTCTAAAACATGTTTATACACGGAGAAAAGATGAATTTTCTCCGTGTATAAATATGTTTCAAAAAAATTCGATCCCCTCATTTTTTGTGTATATTCTATGTGTTTTTAGATTCTCTAAAAGTGTATCGTGAATAAATAATTTTAAAAAATGTTCCCTCAAGACGAAAACACCATAATCTTGAAAACGTCTATGTATTTTCCTAATAATTTTTTTTTTTAATGATATCCCCTCAGTTTTTATTATTATTTGATATATTTTAGAGCCCTCTAAAAGTTTATCGTAGCATATCAATTCTAAAAAATGTTCTCACTATTCCAAAACACCGTAACCACAAAATTTTTATTTTTTAACGAAAAAAAAAAAAAAAAATTACAATTTTTTACTTTATTTTATTTATGTGTTTTTTATATTTTTTATTTTTATTTATTAACATTCGCAATTAACTAAAAAAAAAAAATCAATATCATGATAAAAGATCGTTGCCTCTTAGTATGAGCGCGCTATTAAATAAATGGACAGCGCCGCTATACTCTTTTTCGCTAACTCCCGTTGGGCGTGGAACTGTCAGGCGCTATGTGGTGTGGTACCACAAGAATTACCAAGTAATTACTAGAAAATTAATATCACCAAGAGAATTGCGCAACTTTATTTAAACTATTATATTTTAGCCAAATTAATGTTAATTAATAATTAAATTATTTATTGTTTATTTATAATTAAATAAAATGTAATTTGATTAAATAAACGAAACGATTTTATTAATTTTACTAATTTTTATTTTTACACAGAGACAATTTGATGCTTTCAAGTTGAAAGCTTATGTAAGACTGAGTAAACAAATATTTTATTTTATTTTCAATGAGATTTTCTTTGTTTCTTTTGTTAAGAAAACCTCAGGTAATCTTTACAAAGGAAAAAGGGGAAGGAAAACATTGGAAAAATATATTTTAAATTTCAAATAATAATAATAATTCATATTTTATTTTATGTTTAAATTTGTTTGTATGTGTGTGTGAATGTGTGCGAAGTCATTAGTGCGCAGGCGCTAGTGTCGCGAGCGCCACACTACTCCCTCCTGAGTCGCTTTTCACCTGGTGAAAAAGTGACGTTTCTTCGTTTGTATGTTCTTGTTGGTGGATCCATGGATAAACCCCATTGATGTTGTTGTATTTGTTGTGTTGTATCATCAGCAGTGTTGGGCTCATTTTATCCGGCCGTAATATACGCCGTATAATAGGCCGTATTATACGAGTATTATACGGCTCTTATTTTTGGCGTCGTATTATACGTTCTATCCGCAGATCGATAAAAAAGAAATTGGTAAAAATGTAAAAATAAAATATGTATAATTTATTTATTAAATAAAAAAAAATGTCCGAAGGAAAGCAGTAGCTAAGGAAAATATGTAGCTAAGGAATTACTGTAGCTTAAAACATAATTTATTTGGCAACCGTAATTTCTTAGCTACATCTTTTCCCTAGCTACTGATTTTCATTGGACATTTTCATTTATTAAATAAATAATATACATGTAATTTTATTTTTAATAAGGAAGAATGTCCAAGGAAAAGCAGTAGCTAAGGAAAAGATGTAGCTAAGAAATTATTGTTGCCAAAGAATTATGTTTTAAGGAAATAATATTGCTTAAAACATAATTTTTCTATCGACATTAATTCCTTAGCTACATCTCTTCCTTAGCTACTGCTTGTCCTTGGGATTTTTATTTGTTTAATAAATAAAATACATGTTATTTTATTTTAAAAAAATAAAATTGTCCAAGGAAAAGCAGTAGCTAGGAAAAAGATGTAGCTAAGGAATTGATGTTGCTGAAAACATAATTTTTCTGGCCACATTAATTCTTTAGCTATATCTTTTCCTTAGCTACTGCTTGTTCTTGGGATTTTTATTCATTTAGAAAATAGAATACATGTAATTTTATTTTTTAAAAATAAAAAAGTCCATGGAAAAGCAGTAGCTAAGGAAAAGATGTAGCTAAGGAATTAATGTTGCTTACCACATAATTTTTTTGGCTACATCAATTCCTTAGCTACTGCTTGTTCTTGGTATTTTTATTTATTTAATGAATAAATTACATGTATTTTATTGAATAAATAAATAAAACAAATACGTTTCCATTTTTTAAAAATAAGTTACATGTATATATGCAGCACCGCCATATTGTACGTTTTATCCGTTTCATCTGGTTTTATCCGTATAATACGCGTATTATACAAAATGCGTATAATATTCCAAAAAACCGAAAAAGCCCAACACTGATCATCAGTAGAATTATTATCAAGATCTGTATCATTTTTATTTACATATGCTGGTTTTAGCCTTTGTATTGATATATTTTTATTTATACCATTTATGTTTATTTTATAGATATTATCTGATACTCTCTGCACAACCTTGAATGGTCCTGTATATAGTGCTTCAAGAGGAGCTTTTGTATTGTCAGATCTAATAAATACGTGTGAACATGTATTTATATCCTTGAGTATGAACATCCTACTTTGTGATGAGCAGTTGGTGTTGGTTTCAAGGCTCTCATTATTTCTCTGTGCTTTTCTAGAAATATCTGTGGGTTGGTTGATGTATCATTTGTTATAAAGAATTCACCTGGTAGTCTGAGACCAGTACCATATACAAGTTCAGCAGGTGTTGCTTGAATATCTTCTTTAAAACTCAGACGTAGCCCCAGCATCACAGTAGATAAAATTTCGAGCCATGGTTTTGGTGAACACATTAGTGCTGCTTTTAAAGTCCTGTGCCATCTTTCAACGAGTCCATTTGCTTGTGGGTGATATGGCGTTGTTCTATTTTTGTGTGCACTAATAAATTTAGCAAGGGCTTGAAATAAAGCAGACTCGAACTGTGTTCCTTGATCTGATGTGATGGTGATAGGTGTTCCAAATTGAGCTATCCAGTGATCAAATAGTGCTGTTGTTATAGTTTCAGCTGTGATGTTTTTAAGTGGTACAGCCACTGGCCACTTCGTAAACCTGTCAATGATGGTTAGACAGTATTGATAATTGTTTACATTGGGTAACATGAATGTGAAGTCAATGTGAATATGGCTGAAACGATCGTCTGGTACCACTTTTTTTTCAGGATTAGGTTTGTTGTGTCTTTGGACTTTTGCTGTTTGGCATTTGATGCATTCTTTTGCCCATTTTACCACATCCTTTCTGATTGATGGCCACACAAATTTTTCTCTTAATGTTTTAGAGGTGTTCCTGATGCTTGGATGTGAGGGGTTATGTACCACTTGGAATGCTGAATGTCTGAGTATTTTTGGCAAGTATGGCCTGACAATGTTGTTGGTAATGTCACAAAATACTTTGGTGTTATTCTCCAAGGATAATTCATGTAGTTTTAATGAAGTTGAACCATCAATTATGTCTTGCAACTCAGTGTCATTAGTTTGTGCTTCATGGATTGTCTGAGTGTCAAGTTTTGTTGGCATTGTGATGGTGTTGATACGTGATAAGGCATCAGCTACGACGTTGTCTTCTCCTTTCACGTGGATTATATCGTTAGTGAATTGAGATATGTAGTCTATTTGCCTTACTTGACGTTCTGATGCTTTTTCCAACTTCTTGCTGAACATATGAATAAGTGGCTTGTGATCTGTCCTGATTTTAAATGGACGACATTCCAGTAAGTGTTTAAAGTGTTTAATTGCAGCAAATATGGCTAACAATTCCCTGTCATATGTACTATATCTTTTTTCAGCAACACTTCATTTTCTTGAGAAGAAACCAATTGGTACCCAGTTGTTATTGTCATCAAACTGTTCTAAAGATGCTCCAATTGCTGTTGTTGATGCATCAGTGTTGGGAATTATTGGTGCTGTTTGTGAAGGAAATGATAATCGTGTGATATCAGCTAGACATTTTTTGCACTCTTCAAAGGCTTTGTTTGATATTTCAGTCCATTCAATTTTTCTTTTATCATTTTTCTTTGCATTTTTCAGGTAATTATTCAATGGCAATAACATGTGAGCTGCTTGTGGTATACATCTCCTGTAATAATTTAACATGCCAAGGAACCTTCTGAGTTCCATGATGGTTTCTCGTTTTGTATAATTTATTATCTTGTCGAGTTGATTTTTCATTGGTGTAAATCCATTTTTATTGATGGTGTAACCAAGGAAATTGACCTCTTGTTGACCAAATTGACATTTACTTGTGTTTATTGTCAATGAATGTTGTGATAATCTTTTAAATACCTCTTGTAGGTGTTGTCAATGTTCTTCAGGGTTTTCAGATGATACCAATATGTCGTCGATATAGACAAAAACGTACTGGAGATCCCTGAATACTGAGTCAATGTATCGTTGGAAGGTCTGACAGGCATTACGAAGACCAAATGGCATCACAGTGTACTCAAATAATCTCCAAGGAGTTATTATTGCTGTTTTCTTGCTGTCGTCCTCGTCCATAGGTATCTGATGATATGCTTTGGCTAGGTCCAATGTAGAAAAGATTTTCTTTTTGTCCAGGTAAGGGAACAAGTCTTGTATCATTGGTGGTGGATACTTGTCAGGTTGTGTGATGCTATTTAGTTTTCTATAATCTCCACAGAGTCTCCATTCACCATTTTTTTTACATGTCAAATGTATTGGGGGTCGTATGATCCCAGCATCAAGTAGTTTATTAATTTGTGCTTTGGCTGCAGCAGCTTTTTCACCAGCTAGTTTTCTACATCTCTCGCCAACTGGTTGTCCAGTAGTTATTATTTTATGTGTATAACCAGGTTTGTTAGTGTTTGTCTTGGTGAAAGGTCTGGTTATTTCTACGTACTCCAAGAAGGTGAGAGTATGGTGTTGACGTGTTGATGGTGGATATGTTGATATTGTCTGTGGTAATTATTTCTCCTTTTGTTGTTAATTTTGTTGTCGTGTCAATTAATTGTTTGTTTTTCAGGTCGATGAGTAGTCCATAATGTGTGAGAAAATCAGCACCAATAATTGCTGCCTGTACATCTGCAATTATAAATGGCCAATTAAACTCTCTTCTCAAGTTCAGGTTTAGTTTTGAATTTTTGGATTCATATGTGTGAATGATGGAACAATTGGCTGCGTATAAATTTAATTCAGACTGTGTTTTATTTTTAATTGTACTGCTTGGTATGATGGATACAATGCATCCAGAGTCTATGAGGAACTTCTGGTGTGTTCCCTTGTCGTATATATGTAGTCGAAATTCTTTGTACACGTCTGGTTTAAAAGCAACATCATCACTGTCACCAACTGCTCCTATTGGTGGCAGACAAATCAGTTTCCCTGTGGTGGTGTTACATATGCACAAGGTTGTACACAACAGTTAGCTTTATTACCAAATTGATGATGATAAAAGCATATTGATTTATCTGATTGTGCATATGATCTGGATCTTGATCTTGATCTTGATCTTGATCTTGATCTTGAGTGTCTGTGGATATTGTTGAATTTTAATTCTTTTATTTCTTTAAAACATTCAACTAGCATTTGTTGCATATTATCCAGTCTTTGTTCAAGACGTGTATATTCTGTTACAGGTGGTGATAATGTTGTTTCATTATGATTCCTTGATGATGTTGCCATGACAAACGAACTTCTGGTGGTATCCATTACTCTATCAGCAACTTCAGTCATAGCATTGAGGCTTAAATTTGATGATGCTGCGAGTAGTGGTTTCAGTTGATATGGCATCCTATCCAGCCAAAGTTGATGCAACATCTCGTCAGTCATTGAATCACCAGCAAGTTCTTTCATCTCTCGGAGGAGTTGTGTTGGCTTTTTGTCGGCCAAATCAAGCTCTTTAAGCAACTGCTGTATTTGTTTCTCACGAGAAACAGATGTTCTTTTGATTAAAGCATCTTTGATACTTTTATATTTTTCTATTGCAGGTGGATTGTACAAAATATCTGTGACTTGTTGAAGAGTCTCTGGATCTAATGCTCTGACAACTGCGTAGTACTTAGTGTCGTCGTTGCGTATTTTACTTGCGTTGAATTCAGCTTCCAACATTATAAACCACAGTTCTGGTTTATCCTTTAAAAAATTGGGTAATTGAGGCTTACTAACAGTACTCACAAGGCTATCATTCAACATCTTGGTAATGATAGCTTTTTGGGCCTCGTTGAAACCAAGCTGGTTGTTTTGGTAGTCGTCTTCGTTATCACTTTCTTCTGGTTTATTTGCCATGATTCTTGATATTTAACTTGGTAATAATTAATTTATATTCAAGAGTAATTTATATTCGAAATTAAGTTACGTTGTTCGTGTTAAATGAATTTAATTCACGTTTCGGGGTCAAATTTGTTTGTATGTGTGTGTGAATGTGTGCGAAGTCATTAGTGCGCATGCACCCTTTTTTCAAGCGTTTGGATCTAAGACCGTTGTACGAATATTATTGTTAGAATTTTTGTCGATGAAAATCGAGTCAGCTTTCGAACCAAATATTTGATGATCTTGTTATTTATTAATTTTAAAAATATATATGATAACTCTTCATCACAATATGAAGAATTAACTCGTCACCGTATGTTATTTTTTTTTTTTTTGATCTCAACAACATTTGTTTTTTGTCGTAGGTTTTTTGTATTCAAATTCTTGTAATGAAGGAATAATTCTTGTGATGTTGTTACATTAACCTTAAAAAATATTGTACACCTCCCGGTAAACCGGGGAGTAACGTTGGTAGCTAATAAGATATTTTTAATCTTTTCTTCTCAATAATATATATTATTTCGTGAGGCCTAGGATGTTTACGATATATTTGTTGATGGCAGGATACAATTTCGGATTTGACACAGGCTCGAAAAAAATTTAAAAAAATATATAAATCACTTATTCTTGTTATTTCATTATCTATGTATATCATGAATTTTGAACAATTTGTATAAACAATAATAATCAAACGAAAATATAGGTGCGACGCGGAATCGATCGTAGGTCTCTCACGTGGAATTCCAATGCACTATCATGTAAACCATCGAGGTATTGATAAAATTTCTGTTCTACGTACTTGGTTTTATAATAATTACTAAAAAAAAATTAAAATGTATTGTTTAACAAACCAGAGTCTACTTTCAATAATTATTCTTCTAAATGTTTATTCAAATAAAAAAAAATGTTCAACATTATAGAGGAAAATTGATGGACTTTAAATTTACGTGTATCTTTTTTTTTAAATATATATTTGACAATAGAAAAAAATCAGTAATAAATCAACTGTTTTTACGTCATTTAGCTGACTCAGAGACAGAAGCAAATAAAGTATTTGAAAATCAAGAAATAAATAAAGAAAAAATTGATGACGATGTTGTGAAAACGATTTTTCAACAATTGGTGGAACGAACTATTGGGAAGGCTGGGCTATAAGTATTCGAACAAAAGGTTTCACTAAACTCAAAAGACAGAGTGAAAATATTGATGCTATTGACATCAATCCGTACTACTGGAGAGAAATCTATGACTACCTTCTATCAAAAATGGCGATTTTTCCTGTTTGGTCATGTGTTTGCTCTGGAAAATTTGATCTTGGTGTCTATGATCCAGCATCTTCAGCATCAGTAGCATCAGTTGAAAGCGAACTTAATCATTTGAAGATTTGAGATTTTAAAGATAGCTTAACATCAAAATTAAGAGTTGATGACGCTGTTGAAAAACACTGTACATATTTGGAAGGAAAAACAAATTTTGCTTCAACTTAAATGTTAGAAGAAGAGCAAGAAGCAACAAATGAATCTTCTTCAACGAATGAGTCAGTAATGAATGAAATTAATATTTACTCAGGAAAACTTTGACGTCAGTATTCCATCACGACATGATGTTGAAAAATCCACTGAATGTGGAAGTGATATAAATTGTCCAGCATGTGCCAATCAAAACGCACCATCGGGTGCCCATAAATGTGTGAAGTGTGACAACGCTGTACATGCACTGAGCCAGTGTTCAGTCCCAAAGTCAACTGAAGAAGAAGACGAAAGATATGGGCAATGTCGGATCTGTCTGAGTTGCTTGCAATTAAATATACCAGAATCAACAAGAGCAAGAAAGCAAATTGAAGATTGGGGTGGTCCAGTAGTAAATAGTAAGAAAAAAAAAACGCAATGAATTGTACTTGGGTAAGAATAACATTGAAGAAAAACTTGCTGAAAGAAACCACCTGAGTTTGCCAGTCCTCAAAAATGGATCTCACATCGGAACCAAGTCAGTTAGATTTAATAATAAAAGAATAACATTGACCAATACTTGTAATGGGGATGCCATATTTCAACTTCTCTTTGATGGAACAACAGATTATCCTGCGATGGAGAAAACTGTTAGTAAAAATTTTTTATAGTAAATTATTGAATAGATAAATGTTGGAAGTATATTTGAATACATGAAAATTATATTAATAATATGAATAATTATATTGTACATATGTTTAATTTATTAACAGGTGAAAAAACTAGAAAACTCAGGAGAACTTTTTGAATGTGTTAATTATGCAAGAGATAAAAGGATAACAGCTAAAACTTACGTTTTGAGAGCAAAAATGTTATGCAGTATATTTAAAGAAGAAAATGGATTGGTCAATTGTAAAGAAGACATTGCTTATGTTGCAAGACGACTATTTGAAAATCCACGAAGTCTTCAAGAATTTTATGAGTGTGAAAGTAACTGCAGTTTTTCGACCTCTTAAACTATCGTAGGAATGAATAGAGAAATATTACGAAAAATAAACATTTCTTCGAATTTAGAAAAAACAGAATTCATGAATGAAACATCAAAACCTCATGAGAATAAATGCACTGCAACTGCTTCTATTACAAAAAGAGTTGTTGGTAAGTATTGACAGATAATTAAAATAAACATTTTCAGAGGACAGTAATGTGATACAAATAATACCATACATACACTGTCGTCAAGAAAATGATCTTTAAAATATAAATAAAATAAATGAAAAGTCTAAGTGACGATAATTATGTTTCAGGTGACATCTTTGTTTGTGAAGTATTCACTGTTGGGCCTTAAACTGCAAGTTCTACATTAGAATGTATACCAGAAAAAATTCGGGAACCAGCCACCTCGTCACCGTTAGGACTCATTGGTGTTGTTGCATATAAAGGCCCTGGAGTCCGCTGTCGTTGTTCGGACAATAGTTTAGGCCATTATACACCAATAGCTTTGAAGGAAAATAATTTGTATGAATATGATGATCTCACAGCTAATAAAAAACGAGTCAGTCAAAAAACAAAGATCGCACCAGTTTTGTTAGTTTATGCGAAACTTTGAAAAAAAAAAAATTCCAAAGCTTTCTTTTATTGGTTACTTATTATTTTTTTTTTTTAATTACTGGCAATTTGTTACTGATTATGTTAAGATCTAAAACTGTGAATAAAAATACAAAAAAATTTAATATTTCTTTTATTTGCATACTTAAAAATCACAATATTAGCTCGTAAGTTTGGGTCACACTCTTACGTTAAAGGCTAGCATAATTATTGATAAAAAACAAAAATTATTATTAAAAAATTTTTTTCCTCACACACATAATTAGCAAATAAATAGCTTGTAATTTTAAGCCACACTTGATCAGGATTACATGATAAATAAAAAAGTTGTGCCAGCTTATGTTGAACTTGTAATAAAAAAAAATTTTCCAATTACAAACATAATTATCACATAAATAGCTCATAATTCAAGGCCTCACTTGATTAAAATCGCATAATAAATAAAAAAGTTGTGCTAGCTTACGTTAAAAGCTAGTATAATTATTGATAAAAAAAAAATTATTATAAAAAAATTTTTTTCTTTGAACACATAATTAGCACATAAATAGCTTGTAATTTTAGGCCTCGATCAGGATGACATGATAAATAAAAAAGATGTGCCAGCTTACGTTGAACTTGTAATAAAAAAAAAAAAATAAAAATTTCCAATTACATACCTAATTAGCTCATAATTTAGGGCCTCACTTGATCGAAATCGCATAATAAATAAAAAAGTTGTGCTAGCTGTTCTTGAAAGCTAGCATAACTTTTGATAAAAAAAAAAAAAAAAAAAGCTCAAAAATCGCGATTTGCACTCAAAAATAGCTCATAATCAGCTCATAATTACTGATAAGATCTGATATGGTTGTGCCATTATGCCTGTGCCAGCTTTATGTACCTTAGTAATCTTGAAAAAAAATGATTTCAAGTACCAAGAAGTAGTACAATACAATTTACATTATCAAATGAATTGGGTACTGTTGTTAAAATGTTTGTTTTACTTTATGATTTATGAGATCGTCGCCACGTTCTCTTGGACGAGTACTGGCGGCCAATGCTCGACCCAGTATTGGTAGCCAAGCTTAAATTAGTGTCAATTCCTAATCCCCTCGGTCCAAGCATCGATCAAGACTGGCAGCCAAGACTTGGCAATATTTTGCCAGGCTTTGGCCATCGCTTGGCCATGTTGTATTCTCCTTCACGGGAAAGATCACTTTTCATTGCCCGAAGAAAAAATTTAATGGAGGCCAACAAGTTAGTATAGTTTATTAACATGGATTATTTAGTAGTGAGATGACGAAATTTTCATCTATTTTCTATCTTTTCAGACTTTAAAAATCACACCTAGTGACTTTAATGATGTCTCGGCATATATTGCATTCCATTATGACATATTATCAGGGGCAATCAACAGCAACGAATTGTTATTGCGGGTCCCACAATAACTATTCGCCGACAAAAAAAGTTCGTTGCGATAGAAAAATATGAAGGTGCTTGTTGTTGCTTTCATGTAAATTCTACCTTATTTTTGCATTTGCATACCACTATGGCAGCTTCACATGAAAGCAACAACAAGCGCCTTCATGTTTTTCTTTCGCGACTTACATTTCTTGTCGGCGAATCGTTATTGCGGGACCCGCAATAACTCTCGCAATACGGGACCAAGAATAGCACCCCAGATGTACCTGACAAAAACGATGATGTAAGTTTAAAATTTTATAATATCTCATCGGATAAACATTGTTCTCGTTGCCTTTTTATACAACAACATTTTGCACCACTTTTGTTTTTTATCCGCGACAAAAAATTGTATTGATAACGATCGGAATCATTTCTATTCTTCTATCTCTTTTTTTTCAGATACTCAATTGGATCTCTACATCTACTAGTAGCACAAGTTTTGAGAAACCTAAGTCACCAGCTATCGTTGCATTTTTCTACAAACATCATTATCAGGATGTCGTGTCTTGATAATAATTAATAATTAAAAAAAAAAAATAATTCTGATTTCACTGCTTTTTTTTTAGATATTGGGAATCTCTACGTCTTCTCCTGCAAGGGCACATTCAAGGGCGTCAAAGGTATTATTGGAAGCTAATATAGCTGATGATAATAATGATGAAGTAAGTCCAAATTCAACAAATTCACATTGGTAGAAATAAGTTAATAAATTTTAACAAAATTTGTTGAAATTTTAAAATTTGAATAAATAATGACGAAATCTAGTAAATTTTAATATAAACAACAAACAATTTTTCTCATATTGTGTTAGAATTTTCAAAATTAAAAAATATTAAGTATTGATAAAAAATAACAATTTTCAACAGATTTTGTTAAATTTTAATAAAAAAAAAAAATTAACAATTATTATCGAATTTTATTCGATTTTAAAAAACAACGGTGAAAAATTGGCAATAATAAATATAATAAGGCTCATAAATAAATAATAAATATGAAGATTGCTATTGGGAAAAAAAACGGAACATAATTAGCATCGTAAAAGCCGATTCGATCCAGAACTTTCATTTTTATCGCAAAATCACCAAAAGTCACATGAAAATCGAAAACTTAAGTGTCCTACGGAACACTAAAAAAAATTCAGATTATATCGTCTTCACTGAAGTCTACCAGTCTTCTACTTCAAAATATTAAAAAAAATAAATTCAAACGATCAGACACAGACCGACCCAATTTAACGAATATTAACAAAAATTGTCAAAATTTAACAAATATTAATAAAAACTGACCGAATTTAACGAATTTCTTTAAAAACTGACAGAGTTTAAAAAAATTAACAACATTTAATAAATTTTAACAATAAATGATGGAGAATATGTTTCTAAAGGCGGACAAATTTTGAAAAAATTTAAAAAATAAAAATAACAAATCTTAACAAATTTTGTCAACGTTTGTTAACTTATTTCTACCAGAGTTGACTGAGAAAGCTTGTCAAAGATATGTTATACAATATGATGATATATTTTTTCTAAATTTATTATTTCAGATTCATTTTCATTGTAACGATTTCGAGAGCAATTCTGTACAATGTAGAGATTCAGAAGATATAAATGACAGCATATTTGAACCAGATAATAATAGAACAGAGTTTTATAATTTACACTTGGAGGAAAATCTTTGTCCTTGTACAAGGATGACCCTGGGTAATGCTTTCCTCATGTTTATGACGTTAGGTGTCAGACATATGTTGCCCTGGCTCGTAATAACTGTCGTATTCAAAGCTGTTAATGTTTTATTCAACAAAAATGTTGTTCCAGAAACAAAACATTTATTAGGGAAATATTTTATTTGTGACATGAGTTCAGTTAAATATCACTTCTACTGTGGTAGATGTGTAAATTACTGAGACTGGGACCGAACATCAGGTCTCACTCATCAATCTCACAGATTCATGCGTTAAAAGTGAGACAGCTCAATCAACACCTTTTTTCGCTGAGTTAGATTTTGAGTACCAACTTCGTAATCTTCGCCAAATCCCCCAAGTTTTAGATAATATTAATTATAAGCATAGATGAAAAATAGATGATCCTGGTGCTTATTCAGATGTTTATGATGGAAAAGATATCATCAAAAATTTAAAGCCGGGACACTACTTGCAAGAAGTCTTAATTTTTCGTACATTTTCAATACTGATGGCTGTCAGTCAGCTAAATCGTCAAATAATGAAGTTTGGCCCATTTTCGTAATATTAGCTGATTTACCTCCAAAGCTTGGCGCAAAATATACGTTATTGGTTGGACTGTGAAGTGATACGGAGGCCCCTGACATGGCGATGTTTTTGCAACCATTTGTACTGCAAGCGAATAGATTATTCAATGTTGGTATAAAATGAATAAATAAGGGAAAAAAGATGACTAGGAAATTTGTTAGTTTTTATGTTCAGTAGATTCACCTGCACGAGCCAATGTACTTAGTATGAAACGTTTTAATGGTTATTTTGGTTGCCGATACTGTGAGCACTCTACTGTACCAGTCAATAAGTATCGAAAGTATCCTATGTTACTCGAAGCTTCATCAAAACAAAAAAACAAGATATTAAAAAAATCTATGATGATTGTCGGTAAGAATCATAGTAAAAAAAGAGTTATCAAAAGAATTTATCGCCTCTCATGCCTAATAAATTTAAAGAAAATGAATTTATCAAAAAATTTGCCAGAAGATTATTTACACTCGGTATTATTAGGAGCTGTACGACAACTTACAAATTCCATTTTGGAAAACACTCAAGTTGAATTTTATATTGAAAATCCAAAAATTGAGCTACAGTTATTTGAACGTTTGATGTCAATAAAAACACCGAAAATAATAACAAGAAGTCCAAGATTCTCAATTCATTTGTGGAAAACGAACAAGAATCGATCCTGGCTTTTATTTTATTTGTTGCCATCCTTAAGGGATTACCTCAGCCAGTCACTAAATAAGAGAATGCTTTGAAATTTTTACAGTAGATTCTTGAAATACTGATACATTTTATGTAATTTTTTGGTAATTGTTTGGAAGCTCGTTTTTTTTTAATTAATTTCCAAAGTTGACAACTTTTAACATGGGCTCTTATGGAGAATACGATTTTTGTCAAAAAAAAGTCCATTAAAATACCAATATCTTTAATCGACAATACGACATCGTGAAAAAAAAACTATTGGGTTATAGAATGAGACAAAATAAAACGTACGGAAAAAAAATTAAAAAGGTTTGGAGCTTAGTTTTTTTATAATTAATAATTAAAGTATGAAAAAAATCATGTAATCGAGCAGTATATATGACGTCTACTATATTCTAATGTACGCTTGGCAACACCGAATAGTGATCCGCCATGTTGTGGCGCGTA
>MKYW01000092.1:201410-219787 GCA_015776835.1 Aphidius ervi
ATATCGTTATTAATATTATTTCTATTATTATTACTATTATTATTGATATCAATATTATTATTAATATTATCAATATCACTGATATTATCTTATTATAATAGTTATTATGAATATAATGAATACCATTGATATTATTGAAATCATTATTATTCATACTATTAATATATATTAATAATGATATTATTAATAATTTCAATAATATTAGCGATCGATAACAATAATATTGATATTAATAATAATATTCATAATAATAATATCAATGATATTGATAATGTTGATAATAATCTTTATAATAATAATATTATGATTATTCTGACGATTATTATTATATTATTATTATTATTTATATTATATCGATCAGCTGGGCAAATAAATGGGCAAACGCACATACACACACATTCATTCCAAGCACATCATCTCTTCTCTCACTTACTAATACTCCCCTACTCACTCTACTATACTATACTGGCAAATGCTTAGTTGTACGCTCGAGCGTTCGTACAGCCCGAGCGGTCGTACACCCGAGCAGTCGTACACCCGAGCGTCACTCGGCCGACACACATTTTTTTTTCTACTACCCTTCGAAAAGAAGTTTCACTTCAAAAATTAATTCCACTCTCCAACAAACCATTTTTTAAAACAAAGTATCACTCACCTCACCCATTTCCATCACATCGAGTTGCTGTCGTGGCCCTGGGGATAGCGTGCTGGACCTTTACTTTGAACATCCACAGTTCAAATCTCACTCTAAACACTTTTTTTTATTTTTCCAAAAAAAAATGGCGGTGCATCTTCTGCTTTTCACTACCTTCTCCCTCAACCACCCTCCCACTCCACCCACCCACCCATGAATATTAAGTGTGCCAAAACTCTTATAACTCCTCTCCTCACCTAATCATGGCTATTTAAGCTTTTAAAAATGAAGTAATTTAATAAAAAAAACTGAAAGAAAAAGCGATGCACTTACTAATCTATTTCAACTTCGATAGTACTGACAAGATAGTACAACAAACAATATATTCTTAAGAAAAAGTATTGACTTTACCTGGGTTCAAATTCTTGAACTTGGGTCTCCTGCATGACATCCCTGAATCTAACTTACTTAACCACAACAGACATGATAAAGATTGAAAATATGTTTTTATTTAAACATTCAAGTGCTGGTCTTTCATTGAGAGACGTTTTGCCTCTGGAACCAGAGGCGCAAATAACTTTTCTAAGTACTAGTCTTTCATCGAAAGACGTTCAGTCTCTGGACCAGAGATTGAGATAATTTTTTAAATTTAAAATTTTAAACGAGACAGCAGAGACATTTCGAAGGTTCATCAAATGTGCAGATTTTAATAAACCCTCGAAACGTCTCTGCAGTTGCACTCAAAATGTATGTAAAAACCAAAGACGTGTGTCTTTTAACGGAAGGTAATTCGAAGATCGACAATGGTTATAAATGTTGAAAAAGACGTTTCAAAGACTGTCGAAGACCAAAAAGACATTCTAAAGACAAAAAAATTTCATCCCGGGAATGGAAAGAGTAACCCGAGTAAAAATTCAGGTTCGGGTCAGGACCTGATCAGGCTTGCCTAATTTCAAATCCAGCCTGGATCCAAATCTGATCAGGATGTAACCCTTTTCGTAAGGTTCGGATCCAGATTAGATCAGGATACATGATTTTTTCAAAAATAAAAAAAAAAATCAATATTTTCAAATGTATTTTTCCAAATTTAAATACAACATAATTCTTTCATTTCATAACGTTTGATGAAACATGGATAACCTTTATCAATACATACTGACCTAACCGATAATCTACCTAACTAAATATTGCTACGACCGGGGTTCGAACCCTTCGACACGGGATCAACACGCTCGGCCATTGAGACATAAATAAATCATTATCGAAAATTGAATTGAAAAAAACGAAATATGGTGATCCGGACTAACAGAGACTTGTCAAAATTATAATTTGGTATTGCCGAGTCAGGATAGCATCCATCTATCTCTATTACATCCTTAATGAAGATAGCCTGATCCATTCTGGATCAAAACTTGATCACGGTCAAAGTATTAAATTTTTTTTTTTTTCCATATTTTTTTCTTGATCAAGTCTTCATCCAGAATGGATCAGGCTATTCCTATTGAGGATAAAGTAGATATAGCCTGATGCTATCTTGATCAGGCAATTTGTAAAATTTATAGAAATAAATTTGATACTTTTTTCTTTATCCATTTTGGATCCGAAGGAAAAAAAATTAAAAAAAAAAAAAAAATTTAATACTTTTACCTTAATCAAGTTTTGATCCAGAATGGATCAGGCTATCTTCATTAGGAATAGTCGGATGCTATCTTGATCAGGCTATCTCTCCTCCATCTTTAATAGGGATAGCCTGATCCAGTCCAGATCAAAACTTGATCAATATGAAATTATTAGAAAAATAAATAAATTTAATACTTTTATTTTGATCAAGTCCTGTTCTGGACTGGATCAGGCTATCCCTATTAAGGTTTAAGTTCAATGTGTCCTGCTACAGTGACTCCCTGTCTTATACACGCATGCATACACACACATGTTCATGTTGATGTAAGCCCTGAACAGCAGATTATGTTATGATATGTGAATTTTTTGATTGTTACAGTTTCAGCGATTTTTATCAAGAGGCACGGTAGTGCCTCGCGTCAAGTATGAGAAAAAAAAAAAAGTGGGAGAAACGAGATTAACTACCGTGCTTATATATTATCGGCATAGAGCTAACCCTAACTCTCCAATTCCTTGGGAATTTATTTTAAAATATGATTAATCAGATAAAAATATTTTGTCTTCTGATCATCTTATTAAATCAATATCAAACTTTTTAATAAAAAAAAAACAGATTTTTTAGATGTATACTTTTATTTTAAACTTCAAAATCATTTTCAGAAATTGCGTTATTCTCGAAGATCCATTAAAACCTTACCGCACTCTGACAAACTTTATAAAACCAAATCAGTTCAAAGCAATATGGCTTCCAAGTCCAGAGCAATCTGACAACATTATAAAAATAAAACTGAGCAAGAATAGTAGATGGTGTGAAAAAACCTTTAGGTATATTTACTTCAGTATTCAATATCGCATCGATGGCGCGAATTTAATAATGATACTTTAAGCTATGTTTCCAAGTCACATGTTGTTATTGTTTACTTTTCTTTTCATCAAGTTTAATGAGTTTTTTTTTTACATTATATGTAAAAGGATTTACTTTTAAATATCTAAATCAGCTGCCAGAAGCATCTGTCTATAAAGCAAAAAAGCTAACATATTTTCAAATACTATTTTCAACTTGTTCATCTTTTTGTGATGGTCGTTGCACAACTATTTTGTAAGTTTGAGTAATAATTATTAATAATCATAAAATGTCAGATAAAGTAAATAATATTTAAAACAATGATGCCCAAGACATCATTATCAACGAATTTCTTGATGGTATAATTGATCTATCACATGTTAATTTTGATGACAATGAAAGATGGTTGCTGTCAGTGAGTGACAGAACATCATCATCAAGTGTCAAAGATTTTTAAGCTTGGTTAAGAAAAGATTTATCAGTGAGTTCACTTGATGATTTGTCAAATGATACAACAAAAACAATTGATATAAGAACTTTTACGAGACCTACAAAAATGGAAGAATGAGTTTGGAATCAATAATGGAAATAACATCACCAACAAGTAATCATGTTTGGAAATTAAATTATCAACAAGAATCATCAATAAAAATAAATAATAAAAATGATAATAAAAATCAAAAAGACAAAGAACATATATCAGCAATGTCGAGATCATCAGTGTCAGGCACGTTATTAATATCATTGTCATCATCAAATGGTCAAGAAAGTCTTGATGCATTTTTGAATATGTCACAATCAAACACCTGATTTTAAGGATGCAACAATTATGAACACATCAAGACCATTTTTTTTAGATACATCAACATCAGATATTGATAAAATTAATGAAAACGAAATTAACAATAATAAATTTATTAACAATGGATTGAAATATTCACAATGTAACGATGACATTGGTGATTGTTTATCAATGGCCGATTCACGAATTTTAGCTGAATCGATGATGCAAATAAGTCTGTTTAGTGATGTTTCTGGAAGTAATCCATCTTCAAAAGATTATTTGGATAATTCAAATGGTGGAATTGACGATAGTTTTCACAGTAAAACTCTTACTAATACAAATAATACTTTCACGTCTAAATCGTTAAATGTATTGTGTAAAAAAAATAATGATACTTTTACTGAATCATTAAATAGTTTTAATGGTCAACAATTGAGACTTTAACTTCATTTAAAAAAACAAATAATGCCACATTCACTGAACCAATTCATGTTTTATCAACAAAATATAACAAAATTGATGATACATGTTTATCAAATAATATGTCAATAGAAAATAATGAGACATTCACGGAATCATTAAAGTTTGTCAAAAAAAAAAAAATAATAATAATGAAACATTTACATCAAGTGAATTAAAAAGTGCATTATCAAAACCATCAGTTAGAAAATCATTAATTGCTAATGCTACATATGATACTGATTCTTGACTTTGTTTGGTACCACATCTTTTTGTATTAAAAAAATAAAATAACTAAACGATTTCGAATACTTGACGCTTCTTTTTGTAAAAAAAACTAGGTTTTTTCTTTTTGTTATGATTTTTAAATAAATTCGTTTATTCTTGACTAATTTTTTTTCAAGAACGATCGTGTTCATTTTAGTTTCGTTTATTGTAACTGACAGACCTCCAGAGACGCTTTATAAATAATCATATTTTAATCAACTTTTTAGTTGTTTAATACAGTCATCAATTATTTTAAATATTATAATATTTATTGTGTTTAAATATAAAGACAAAAAAAGTGTAAAAAATACAAAAAGCGTGGATAAAAGACAATCTAAAAATATTCATTTCTGAAAAGTAAGTGTTTATTAATTTTTTAGAAAAAACTGTATTTTATTAATTAAATCATGAAACTGTTTCTACTCAAAAAAATATTATTCACATAATGAAACATTAAAAATAATTATAGAAAAAAGGATTAACAAAAATTGACACATAGGCGGAAACCATGTGAGTGCATGAGACACGACTAACGAACGATCAATTGTTTTACTTTATTTTTATATTTTTTTATTTGCTTTCTCAAACTTTTCAATAGTAGTTTGTGATACAAGTGCATAAAATAGGACTTAGTCAAACGCGTCGAGGGTATCACTCACCGCGTAAGACTTAGTCCTATTTTATGCACGAGTATCACATATTATTTTTCATCACGTAGGCATAATTTAATTAACGCGTTATTGTGTCGGGCCGTAATGCGGGTTCGAAGGGCAGAGCCCTCGTCAGGGGGGTCTGGGGCTGTAAAAACCCCCCCAGAATAAAAAAAACAAAACAAAAAGAAAATTAAAATGATAAATTAAAGATAATGATTGAAATCATAAACAAAATTTTACAAAAAAATAAAAATGATAAATAAAAATTAAAATAAAAAAGAAATAAAAAACTGGTGGTATGTTAAACGTCATTTAAAATGATAAAAAAAGAAAAAAAAATTATAATATAATAAAGTAAAATTTTTTTCAAACAAAAAAAAAATGACGACAAACAAAACAAATTTCGTTACTTGAATTAAAATTCAAATTCATATTATTAATCATATCATTAATTTTTTAAATCTATTTTATAGTCATCACAAACATCAAACAAATAAATTTAAAGTACTATCTATTACAAAACTAGTATTTTTTTTTTTTTTCATAAATTGAACTAGTTTTCATTTTAAATAATATTTTTCATTACAACTATCAATTTTTTATTTATTAACAACAATATCAACAAGTTGCAACATGATAGGTCTGAGTATGTCAAATCTTACGTCAAATGATACACACACACTTACACACACACAAAATGCAGTTAGATGAAATAGAATAGCTAAAGTTATATCACATCAGATGGAGCAACCTCATAATTCTAATTATTTTTCAAGAAAAACTAACTCTAGTGATTAAAAATACCTAGGAAAGCAACTTAGTAGCCTAAATAAAACAACTTAGCAGCCTAAATGAAGCAACTTAGTAGCCTGGGGACATTATGAATGCGCGTTAGCCGAAAGATGGGGTAAAGTATCACTTTGTAAACGCAAACGCGTGGAATAAAGTAGGGTAAAATATGCCTCAGTGAAGAAAAGATAGAAGATAAATTTGTAATTAAATAATTTTCTCGGTAGAATAATTTATTTATATAAAAGTTGATGAATAATTCCATAAGTGTTTTGTTTATTAACAAAAAATAAAATTATAAAATCACTTAAATGCTTAAAGACGTGAAGCAATTTAGACCCAGAAAAACTTGTTTCAATTCGTAGTGGAAGGATCAAAATTTGTAGTTGCATAACATACAATAATTAAAAAAGTTAAACAATTATTCATTAAGATATTTATGGAAAAAATTATTTCCCGTAAAAAGTATGGACCTACAAATTCTAATTTTTACTACGAATTGCATCAAACCTTCCTCCGCCTAACTAATATTTCAGTTTCATTATTTGTAAATAAATAAAAAGTAATGCATTTATTTATTGAGGAGGTTAATAATAAATTATTCAACTATGAATTTTTGTGTTTTACTCCAAATTGATAAAAATCCGGGAGGTGACACGCAAATGGGAGATACGGTTCCGAAAAATATAGCAAGCAAATGATTATTGGAGACTAGGGGTAAAGATGGAAATTACCAAAATAATTCGGCATATACATAGAGGGTCCAAAAAATCTGGGTCCAGAAATATAAATATTTTTTTTTGATTCTTAAAATTTTCATTTAGAGCAAAAAAAAATTTTGTTTTCAGAAAAAAAATTTGTTTTTTAAAATGAATATTTTATAAGTTTTTGATTTGAAAATAAAAAATAAAACTAGATTTTCTTTTGGTAAATTTTCAGTTTATGCTTTTTTAGAAATTTTTTTTTTGTATAAATTTGGTAATTTCCATCTTTATCTCCAGCTATTTCCCAGGTAAGAAGTGACGAAATTATTTAAAGACGAAAATTTAGAGTTAAAAACAGTCAAAAAGTACCATGCGAAGCATTGAAAATCTGCTGAAGTAGTATTAGTGAGCGTAAATACAAGCCGTCCACATTCATACTTCTAAAGACGTGGCAGTAAAGTATAAAAATTTTAGACGATAGAGGGCACTTATTATTTCTTTAAACTATGGTTACAAGGGTTCTTCTTTGGTCCCAAAGAATTGTCCTACCTTGGGACTTACATTCAGCCTCAATCATTACATTTTCATTCATCACAAACAGTACAATTATCTTAGGAACAGTTACTGAAATTTTTTCAACAAAAAATATATATTTCGAGGTTCGTTTTTTTATTTTTATTTTTTTTTTTAGAATTACCAGAAACTGGTTCTTGAAAACCATTCAGCTCATTACTCAAACATTTCCCAAAAAAAAAATATTCTCTTGGAATTTGGTACACACTATTTGCAAGTAAGAGTGATGGATCAACACCTGCATCAGGGCTTCGTTGGGACTGTTACAACAATGAAAAATCAAAACTAAGAAAAAAAATCTCTCAGGTCCTTCAAAACGAACTAAAAAAATTTATTCTTTACCGAAAACATGTGTTATTTATGGTAAGAATATTTTTAAATATAACTTTGTTTACATCATGATTTATAATGATTATTTATAATAATTATTTTGAATTATTATAGATAGAGTAAAAAAAGATCTGAAGGAATTGAAAACGGCAGCAGAACATGATGAAAACATTCATGAATTATGGAATAGAACGCTTGAAGCAAGAAGAAATTCTTGACAGAAAAAAAAATATCAGTCTCTGAATATTTTCAACAATTTCATTGCCTTGAATTACAAAAAGCAAACTATTTGGTGAGATATTAAAAAGAAATGAAATTAAAAAATTTTTGTCGAGTATTAAATGTGTATTTTTTAATTCCTTTTTTTATTTGCTGTAACAGTAATTAGCTTAAATATTTAGACTGTTCTAGATCAATGCAGATTTCAATCATCTATCCCCGCATGAAGGTGAATTATTCAAAAAAAATTAGCCATTAAAAAGAATATGTTTGATAGAGCAACTAAGTTTTGTCAAAAAAATTATTCTAGAAGATGAGCAGTGGATTCAGCTTTTGCAATCTTCTCCAGCTGACAGTAATTACTTATTCTCAATATACAATGATAAAATCAAATTAATTGAATTCATTTTAGTATATAATATTGATGAAATAGGTTTTTTTACTTAGAATCAGGTTTCTTGTAATTAAAATGAATATTTTCAATAAATCAATTGATAAATAAAAAAAAAAACAAATTTAAAAAAAAATTAAACAAAAATAACAATTATTTATTTATTTTAAATAAACCGATCCATTGATTTTTTGGCTGCTGCCTTATCTTGTTCCAACAACAGCTGGTGTTGAAAGAACTACTCTTTCTAATGATAAAGGTAGCAAAATGTAGACAGGCTCAGTGTTTCCAGAAAAAAGACGAGGATTTATCGTCAATGAAGAGGTAATTGATATGTTTAATTCAAAAATAAGTAATTATTCTAAAACAAAATATTATTTTTAATCATTTTTACTATGATTTATATTTAGTCTTTTGAGGTTGATGAGGATTTGACGTCTACAAAACGAGCTTTGAAAGACATTGGGTTTGATTAGCAGCCTATTTCTGTATTTCTTGGATATTTAAATGACGTGCCATGCTTTTATTTGATTTTCAATGATAACGTTTATAAAGTAAATTCAGCTATTAAGGCATACGTTTTGTCAGTAAAAATAACTTAGCCATTATCCACAGAAAGCACTTGGTTTATGGTCATTCATTCAGCAATGTTATTACAAAAATGAAACACAACAAAAAAGGTCTTCAGAGCTAATGCTACTCTTGCTTCTTTAGTAAAAAAAGTATTGGAAAATACAAATTAATTGTATTTTATACGTGAAGACATCATTCAAGGTTATATTTAATTTCAACGGTGAAGAGCATGTAAAGTTTAATTAAAAAGAAAAAATTACATTTTTAGTTTCAAGTTTCATATGTATATATAAACTTATATAAATTACATATGAATATTTTATGTATTAAATTTTTCTCAGCTGGTATTTACTTTTGTTATTTAAGTAGTAAGTTAGCTTTCGTATATTATGAATAAATATAAGTAAATACAAAAGCAATATATGAAGACCACTCAAGTCTGAATATTTTGTTTTGTATATTGTTTAAAATTTAGTGATTTTGATTATAATTCAACGTGATTGGGTTTATAAATATTCGAATGCTTAACATGAATCAATGGTTTATTTGTCATGAGAGTAATAATTCAAAAATAGTTATTACAACTATAAAGATATTGCATTAAAAATAATTTATAGTAAATTAAAATAAAGCTACCTCATTAAACTAAGTATAGTTTTCAAATTAGATATGTAATTTCAATATTGATTTGATGTAAAATAATAAAGACAAAATATAAAAAGATTATATTTTTTTCATATCATATCATTTTTTTTTTTCATTAACTTATCAGTTTAGATTGAAAAGTAATATAATTTACTTTATGAAAATATGAATGTCTGATTAAATTCTCTAATATTCGACATATATTTTTTACTGTTCCTAACGTATTTATTTCAAAATGTCTGAAAATAAAATAACTTGTTATATTTGTCCAAGTAAAATGGAAAACAATAGTAACCTAATCCAACATATGCTTTTAGTTCATTCCCTTGTGACTGAATTTAAATGTCCACATACAAGTTGTTTACGACTTTGTGGTGTTTTTCGGACCTTCAAAGACCACTTAAAAAAACATCATCCAGAGTTTGAAGTACGACAAGCTTGCTCCGACAATTTCAATGACGTATTGAAATCAATTAGCCCAAAAACAAAAATTATTGAAGATACAATAAGTTTTTATTTATCTAAAAACGAAAGTAGTGTTGACAAGGATCCTATCACTAAAGAAGTTCTGGAAAATAAAAAAACATCCTCAGATACAAATAGTTGCTATAACGATAATGATGATAATGATAGACTTTTGTCGGAAATGTAACGAAATTTTACGATTTCTTACAGTTGCCAAGATCCAAAATTACAGAGATAATTTTATAAGTGAAGCATTTACTCAACATAACATATAATGATGCACAAAATATTAATGAAACATATGAAACTGTAAATTCAAGTAATTTGCTTAATTACGATTCAGATTATTATTTATTATCTTTTAAAAACTTTGATAGTGAGTGGTGATCTTTAAAATATTTTGCAAATCGAAACACCTATGTTCCTCCTGAATCACATTTTATTAGTGAACATAAAGAGCTTGAAACTGAAGATGGTGTAATAACTTATAAAATAATTCCTGTGTCAATCGAGTTAGTACCAATTTAGACAGTTTTTAAATGTTTTTTTGAACTACTATCTGCTCCGGATAAAACATTAGAAAATCTTGAGAAATTAAATAGTCAGGCTGATAGTTTAATTCAAACCAATATCGTTAAAGCCTCACTGTGGGAAAAATTATTATCATCCAGTACAAACAAATATACTGTTCCCATATATATGTCTTATGATGACTATGCCCTTACGGAAATATTTTATAAAAATTTTATAAAAATTTTATAAAAGTTATTTTATAAAATCGTTTTGTAAAATTTGGGCAGAAAAAATAAAAAGCTATGTAAAAAATTTATAAAATTGTTATAAATATTTCGCTTTTTGTTTCATAAAATTTTTATAAATATCATAAAAATAATATATATAAAATTTATATAATTTATATAAATATTATAAAAAATATTTATTAATATTTTTCAAAATTTTTGTATAAAAATATTTGAAAAAAGATAAAATTTATATAAATTTTTTACAAAGTTTATGTAAAAATATTATGAAAAATTTATATAATTTATACAAATAATATGAAAAATATTTATAAATATTTTTTAAAATTTTCGTATAAAAATTAGTGAAAAAAGATAAAATTTATATAAAGTTTTTACAAAGTTTATGTAAAAATTTATTATTTTATTATTTTATTAAATTTCAATAGGCCCATAGCAAATGCTTGGGGGGCCTCAAGTAGCTGTTTATTTATTACAATTTTAAATTTTAAATTTACTAGCCATTTGCTAGCCATTGATGATTAAAAAAAAAAAAATACAATTATATAATTAAAATCTGTTCATATACTTAAAACTACATAAAAGTTAACAATATAATATTAATGTGGCTTTGTTTACAATTAATAAATGTTGAAATTTACTCTAAAATTAACAAGCAAAATTTACAATAATAAATATTAAATCACACATGGGTTTATCAGTCTGTTAGTGAATTTAAACCAAGATTCTCGGTATAAGCATTTTTATGTTCAAGTAAGACCCACTTTCAAGCAAGTGACACTGGTTTTCAGTGTTCGTGGCTATTTTATTTAGTGATTTAATTACTCTAGCTACTGGTGCACCATTCATGTAATTTTGTGTTAACGTGTGTTCGTGGAGCAGTGGTTTGGATCTAGTGATGGATGGTACTACTATTGGGAGTTGGTTGAGGATGTAAGGACAGTGTATGGTACCTTTAAGGATACGTGCACACAACAGAGCTTGAATCCCTTCCCTTCTCGAATGTAATTTAGCTATATTATATTTAAGATATAGATGATCAATGTCAGCACCTCTGGCTGGGTAACAGCCAGTGGCTTTCCACTCTAACCATTTAACTAATATTCTGTTCACCTTTTCCATATTATGAATTAAATATTTATGAATGGGGCACCAGATGACAACACCATACTCGAGAGTAGATCTTACCAATGCATTGTATAATGTAATTATTGTATTTGTATTATTAAAGTTTTTTCCACTTCTCAGTATAAAAAATAACATTGTTGATGCTTTTTTGATGTTAATATTTATATGGTTTTTAAAAGACAAAGATTGATCATAGTGTATGCCTAAGTCTTTTACAGTGGTTGTTCTTGGTAATGGTGTACCATTGATTGTGTAAGTGTATGTGACTGGATTTTTCATTTTGTGGTACGTCATCACCTGGCATTTTCCCAGATTGAGGAAGAGACCGTTTGTAGAACACCAATTATAAAATTTATTAATGTTAAGTTGAAGGAATTCAGCATCTTTAGTGTTGGTCACACGCCAATACAATTTAGTGTCGTCAGCAAATAATGCTATGTGACAATCTATGTCAGTGGTAATTTCGTTAATGTAAAATAAAAACAACAGTGGACCTAGGTTGGATCCCTGAGGAATACCAGAAGTCGGAGTATATGGTGAAGACCATTTGTTGTCTATATTTATGATGTTACGTCTATTAGTCAAGTATGAGTGTAATAGTTTTATTAGTGAAAGTGGTATGCATAGGTTTATTAATTTTGATAATAGTGTGTGAATGTCCAGCTTATCAAATGCTTTAGCAAAATCCATAGAAATTACATCTACTTGTGAGTTGATATTAAATGAGTCGTGTATGAATTAAGTGAGAGTGAGTAGGTTGGTGATAGTTGATTTACCAGTTGTGAAGCCATGTTGTTCAGCGACAATGTTATTTTTCATGTATACTAATAGGTATGTGTAGATGTTGATTTCAAGTACCTTTGAAAAGTTATTTAAAAGAGCTATTTGTCTGTAGTTATCTAAAGATGCCTTACTTCCCCCTTTGTGAACAGGTATGATTTGAGATGTTTTCCATCGGTCTGGGAAAATACCAGATGACATAGCTTTATGAGCAATTAGCAACAGTGGTTTATTTAGTGATACTTGACAATTTTTTACAAACATACTTGGTAGTCCATCAGGTCCAGCTGTCATATTGGACTTTAGTTTGTCAAATGCCTTTGATATTTTTGATTCAGAAAAAATTTCTTTACCTAAGTCAGTTAATTTTTTTTTCTTATTTCCGAATCATTTTCTCAGACTTTGAGAACAAAATAAAAGTTTAATCAATAGTATTTTTTTACGTAGAATTTTCTCAGCTTTACATAGGAAATATTAGTTTTTTTGTATATTCATGAAAAAACATTGAAATTAGAGTTCTAAATGTTAAATGCTGTTTTTGTGGGCTGACTCGATCGGTAATGATGCTTTGAGTATAAAAATAACAATGGCTGACCATTTACGAGGAACTTTTTTGATGGCCGACCGAAAAACTTTAAATTTCAAGTTGAAATGTTTAGTTCTTACAATTTGAAGTCAGCCATCAAAAAAATTCCTCGTAAATGGTCAGCCATTGTTATCTTTATACTCAAAGCATCATTACCGATCAATTGGACCTAATTTCTATCGTTATGAGATAATGCAAGTGAACTTACCTTATTTCTTTTTTTTTTTTTTTTAATTTTGCAATTTTTTTCTCGGCCATCAAAAAAGTTCTCTATAAATAGTCAGCCATTAATATTTTAATATCTAGGGCATCATTACTAATCGATTAGGCATGGTTACAATTGTTTTGCGATCAAGTAAATTGACTTGTCTCAATTTAGCTATTATTTTGTTAAAACTTGCAGTTTTCAGGTTGGCCATCAAAAAAGTTCCCTCTGAAAGGTCAGCCATTGTTATTTTCGTCTTCAGGGCATCGATACCAATCGATTGGGCCTATTCTTAATCGTTATGCGATGAGGTAAGTTCATTACGGTAAGAAAAAGAAGTAAAAAAAACAATTGTTTATTTCATTTTTTTACTTTTTTATTGATTCTGGCCGTTTTTACAGAGATCCCATCTTGAATTTCTCACTGTGAGAGTAAAATTTTCTTGACTTTTCAAAAAAAATAATTTCAAAGAAATCAATGTATAGGCAAGCCCACAAAAACAGCATTTAACATTTAGAACTCTAATTTTAAAGTTTTTTTATAAATATACAAAAAAACTAATATTTCTTATGAAAAGCTGAGAAAATTCTACGTAAAAAAATACTATTGATTAAACTTTTATTTTGTTCTCAAAGTCTGAAANGAGAGTGAGGCCCACATCGACGTCCTTAGTTGGCAGACTTGCTCATATATATAATTCCTTATTGATTTTTTTATTAATTGTAATATATTTATTCATATTTTTTAGGTGTAAAGTTGCTATAATATTCAAAAAAAAATTGCAAATATTTTTTTTATTATTTATATAATTTTTCATAAAATTTTTACATAAACTTTGTAAAAATTTTATATAAATTTTATATTTTTTCACTAATTTTTATACGAAAATTTTAAAAAATATTAATAAATATTTTATATATTATTTGTAGAAATTATATAAATTTTTCATAAAATTTTTACATAAACTTTGTAAAAAATTTCCATGTATTATCTAATTTCCATGTATTGACTAATATTTCTAGTGATGTAATACATAATCTTTTTGAAAGCATATGTAGACATGATTTACCTCTTATCTTCAAGAAATCGATGAGTACTTATAATTTATATTATATTATATTATTTATATAAATTATATAAATTGTTCATATAATATACGACTCAAGCGCCACTAGTCAAGTTTCTGTTTGCTCTCACTAATTCTCATATATTATCACATTACCTAACATATTAATTACTAGAGACAGTGAAAATTAGTAGCTATCAAAGGGTTTTACGAAGTTAAGTTTAAATCAAAGTGAAAAACACAGTATTTTCTGTTTAAAGTAACCTAGTGCATCCGTCAATTTTCACATAACCTCTAATAAATGGGACTTTTGACACCATGTTATTGTAAAAACATTGACCCAAGCAACCACAAGTTAGAATATACAAAAAAATTGGCCTATATCATACGACACGTAATATTGTAAAAACATTGACCCAACTATTAACTGAACTGATAATACAAAAACATTGGCCTAACATACGTCACGTCAAGGATGGCAGCAGCCAACATTGTAAACACAGCTGATCTGTCAGATCCAGATGACGTTTGCTCTGATGAGGAACAACGCAATGTCAACGCCTGTTACACATGTAATGATGAAATCTTTGACAATGCCACAAATTGTACACAATGTGGTGCAAGATATCATCTTCCTTGCACCAAATACTTTCGTAAAAATGATAAGGGTGGTTACACCAACTGTTGTGGTACCAACAAATCTCAAGCTAACCCTATGAGAAAAAGGAAAAGAAGTATCTCTGATGAGTCTAATAATCAAATGAATAATAAAAAACCTTCACTGGAGCAAGAGCTCAATAGAATTAAACAAGAGTACAACCAGAGCATTTCAGTGATCTCTGATAAGTTTGACCAATCCTTAGCTGATGTGATGACCAAATTTGACTCAACTGTACTTGAAATTAATAATATGTACACCACAAACAATAAAAAAACATATGATAATTATCTGGATGCGATGAAGGTCATGTCAGACAAATTTGATGCCAGTGTTAATAAAATAATTGAGAATGTCAATGCCATAGACAATAAAACTACTGTACTTGATAATAAAATCGACAAAATCAGCTCAAATATAAATACCAAAATCAACAAGGTCAAAGAACAACTTAACAGCTGCCTTAAATCATTAAATAACAATATTCAAACGAGTGATAGTTCAAGTGAGACTCAACGTAAGAAGTGTATTAAAGAAATGATGGACAGACAAACTGGAATTAACAATCTTATTATATTTGGTCTTCAAGAAAATGTCAGTGCAACCAATGACTCGTCTGCATCTTCCTCTTCATCACAATCATCTACCACAGGTAATGACCAACACCAAATTTCTTTAATCTACAAAGCCTGTAAAGTAACACCATCATACTTTACATCGACAAGAATAAATGCTTCTCATAATGGCTCAGCCAAACCATTGAAAATTATGTTTAAAGATAATTCTTCTCGTAATGATTTTCTACAGGGCTTTCTAAAAAACAAAAGTCACCCGATACTATCTCATCTGTCAATCTCATCAGACAGAACGGTGATGCAACGAGAAGAGTATCGCCAAACAAAGGCTCAATTAATAAAAATCAGAGAGAAAGAAACACTGAAGGGTGGCTCTTGCCAGTATGTCATCAAGGAGTTACAGGGATCTTCCATAATAAAAAAGAAACAACTAAGCCTGAATCAATAAACAGCATGAACTTAACCAGTACAACCATCAACAGCAACCGAGTCACAAACAACATTGTCACAAGTACTTGTCATAACATCACCAAGTTCACTCACTCTAAAACCATCAACAGCATTACCATATATTACCAAAATGTAAGAAGCATAAAAAATAAGCCAAAGAACTTGTGCTTGGATACACTGATACATCATAGTGATATATTTTGTCTCACTGAAGCTTGGCTCAATGACTCAAGATATTCAGGCGAATACTTTTGTACCACATCATTCAGCACTTACAGAGCTGACAGAGTCAAAACCCATTCTTCCAGAGGAGGCGGCTGTCTACTGGCAGTTAAAAATAAGTTAAAATCTACTGAACTTATTGTGCCAAGCTTCATTAAAGACAAACATACACAAGTTGACATAATTGGCTCATTATTATATACAGGTAACATCAAACTATCTATATTGTGCTTTATATACCTCCTAACTGTCATCACTTACAAGTCATCGACAAATACAAGTGTAAATCTACAAATATAAATAAAAGATCAATTTATCCGGCTGATTTTACCACTGACATAATTATACTAATTGAATTAAGGAACAATCTTCGTAAAAAAATAAAAATATCTAGAGTTAAAAACTCAAACTCACTGATACAGTTAAAACTAAAATCCACCAACTTAAAATTAAAACACTTGTTTAAGGAATATCATTTGAAGAAGCTTAATAATATTGAAAATGAGCTACTAACACAGCCAAAAAAGTTATGGCAATATATTAATAGTAAAAAAAATTCTTCAAGGTTACCTAGACAATTTGTGGTCAATAATGTTATGACTGATGATCCAGATGTCATCTTGGATGGGTTTGTGAAAGGTTTTAGTCAATGTTATGAGCCTATGAACACAACTAAGCTTAAAGTGCTGTCACACTCACTCGACATTGGTAAATTAACTGACTTAGGTAAAGAAATTTTTTCTGAATCAAAAATATCATTCTAAATTAGCTAAATTACATTCGAGAAGGGAAGGGATTCAAGCTCTGTTGTGTGCACGTATCCTTAAAGGTACCATACACTGTCCTTACATCCTCAACCAACTCCCAATAGTAGTACCATCCATCACTAGATCCAAACCACTGCTCCACGAACACACGTTAACACAAAATTACATGAATGGTGCACCAGTAGCTAGAGTAATTAAATCACTAAATAAAATAGCCACGAACACTGAAAACCAGTGTCACTTGCTTGAAAGTGGGTCTTACTTGAACATAAAAATGCTTATACCGAGAATCTTGGTTTAAATTCACTAACAGACTGATAAACCCATGTGTGATTTAATATTTATTATTGTAAATTTTGCTTGTTAATTTTAGAGTAAATTTCAACATTTATTAATTGTAAACAAAGCCACATTAATATTATATTGTTAACTTTTATGTAGTTTTAAGTATATGAACAGATTTTAATTATATAATTGTATTTTTTTTTTTTTAATCATCAATGGCTAGCAAATGGCTAGTAAATTTAAAATTTAAAATTGTAATAAATAAACAGCTACTTGAGGCCCCCCAAGCATTTGCTATGGGCCTATTGAAATTTAATAAAATAATAAAATAATAAATTTTTACATAAACTTTGTAAAAACTTTATATAAATTTTATCTTTTTTCACTAATTTTTATACGAAAATTTTAAAAAATATTTATAAATATTTTTCATATTATTTGTATAAATTATATAAATTTTTCATAATATTTTTACATAAACTTTGTAAAAAATTTATATAAATTTTATCTTTTTTCAAATATTTTTATACAAAAATTTTGAAAAATATTAATAAATATTTTTTATAATATTTATATAAATTATATAAATTTTATATATATTATTTTTATGATATTTATAAAAATTTTATGAAACAAAAAGCGAAATATTTATAACAATTTTATAAATTTTTTACATAGCTTTTTATTTTTTCTGCCCAAATTTTACAAAACGATTTTATAAAATAACTTTTATAAAATTTTTATAAAATTTTTATAAAATATTTCCGTAAGGGCATAGTCATCATAAGACATATATATGGGAACAGTATATTTGTTTGTACTGGATGATAATAATTTTTCCCACAGTGAGGCTTTAACGATATTGGTTTGAATTAAACTATCAGCCTGACTATTTAATTTCTCAAGATTTTCTAATGTTTTATCCGGAGCAGATAGTAGTTCAA
>MKYW01000092.1:237334-259829 GCA_015776835.1 Aphidius ervi
CCCCCCTCACTCTCTCTCCTATGAATTAATTTTTTTTTTCAAATTTCCTTAAATTTTGATTTAAAAAATCAAAAATAAATCGTTCATCCGGACTTGAACTCGGGCCGCTCTGGTTGAGAGGCAAGTACTTTACATCGAAGCTACAAATCATATGATAGATTTTTATTGAAATATACATAAGAATATGACTTTTCTCAATTCTTTTACTTTGCGGTTTTATTACCGATTTTATCTTTCTTTTTCATAAAAATATAAACGAAGAGATGTTAAAATTAAAATTTTATATATTTGAATAAAAGTCAATAATAGAATTGTGATTGAAACGGCAAAGTAAAAGAATTTAGAATAGTCATATTCTTATGTATATTTTTATAGATTTCTATCATAAGATTTGTGGCTTCGAGGTAAAGTACTTGCCTCCCAGCCAGAAGGGCCTGGGTTCGAGTCCCGATGAAAGATTTATTTTTGATTTTTTTTTATTAAAATTTAAGGAAATTTAAAAAAAAAATCGATTCATGGGAGAGAGAAGGGAGGGGGGCGGAAAATGTGATTAAATACTCATATTCATTGTTTGCTCTATTAAAAATTTCCGTAAAAACGTCTGTATTTTTTTTTTTTATTTGATTGCAAATTTATCATTAAGCGATGAAATATGATAGGAAGAACTCTTAAGGACGGAGCACCCCTCGTAACTTATAATCTCAGCTTTATAGTTTAGACGGTATTATATTTAGAAAAAGGACAAAAAATTTCTAAAAGTTCATATTTCTATTTTTTTCTTAAAAACTATTATTCATAGCACAAAAGTCTATGATGAATTATATAGTTTTCAGAGGTGCTCCTATTAAGCTGTATACGAACTCTCTAAGTTCATTAGTTATTATCATATTAACTCGAAAGTTATGAACTTTTTTTTTCCGGTGACAAATACAATACTACGGCTGAGCATATGGCTCCTAAACTCTTCAAAAAAAAATGAAAATAGTTCGAATTCATTTTTAAAACTTTTAAGTTAATTATATTGAAGTGTTGTCTACATACTAAAAGTATTATATCACGAATATTTTGCTTCAAAATAATTTTTTGATAAACATGTCCTACACCAAAAAATGCCAAGTCACGGGAAATATAAAATATGAAAATTTTAGGATGATAATATTCTGATGTTGTTCAAATAATAAATCCATAATTTCCCGAAGTTGTTGTTTAGAAATATTCATGAATGGCTCTGTGCCAACATACGTCTACAAACATGCTTGTAATATAGTTGAAGGTCCATACTCTCTGGGCAAAAACTATTTCCAAAAATCATTATTCTAGGTATTTATTAAAGTTTCATTTCACCTTACCTTAATATTAAAAAACCACGTAATAAAACAAGTACAGAAATGATTAACTTTATTTTATTTATTAAGCTTACGCCCCTGCACTTCCGTGCCACACGAAAATAATCTGTACAATTTATATATAATTTTGATAAATTGTATAGATTATTTTCTTGTGGGGTGCTCATGGGCTACAGTATATAAGTTTTACAAATTAGAAGTTATTATTATGTATAGTTATTGATGAGATGAGCATGTAGTAGTAGATAGCCGTTGATGATAACATGACGATCCACGATTGTGGCAGAGTGCTATTTTAAATGACAATCCTCGGTTGCGGCAGAGTGGCATATAGAAAATTACCCACGACCAGATGCTCTTTATTTTTGATTCGAGAAGACTGACTTACGCAGATTCTCGAAATTTAACTTCTCTATTTTACATCGCCTTTTAGTTGTTTTGATGACAACCTTTTCGATGATTACTACTGTATAGGCTGTGCGCATTTTTAGTGCGCATAGCTAACAGTAACTTTTGTTTGCCGTAGTCTCCAATAAAACTCGAGACGTTTGGGTGGAGGGTTAAGAACGCTATTCACTACTGCAAATGAGCCACCTAACCTAAAGAATTTTATTTTAAAAAAATGAAAAGGGTTCCGGAATGCCACGCAGGAGTATCAAGCCCCCTTTCCAGGTAGACTCAAATTTAAATGTTGGTGAATTAGAATTGTTTATAAGTATAATTTATATTATTTAAAAAATTGCTTATTTGTTTAGAAAAATTTCTAAATTATATTAATTGATGCGCGATTATTTCAAGTTTTAGTAGTAAAAATTTTAAAGGAAACCGTAAATAAAGCCTCTACGTAGGAGTAATACTTTGAAAGTAATGATAAGATCAATAAATGGACTGAGAAAATTAAATTGCAGGAATTGCATGAAAAATGTGATACTTGATAAAAAAAAAAAAAGAAATGTGGTCATTGCATTTTTTTTTTCACATATTCCGGCGAAGACACAAAAAAAATGTTTTCGTTTAGTACAAAGTTTTAGTGCCATGTTTTTATTTTTTTTTTTTTTGTAAGGTGTTTTTTTTCTCTAAACCTATTCTGCGCACACTTTATACCATACAACGTAGTGAACAACCCATCCTTTCGAATAAATTATGAATAATAGGATGGCATTTGTTCTATTGGCTTAAAAAGATGAAATTTTGTCTCTGAAAACAGCCTTTAACTGTCTCCAACTAGCCTCTCTCTGACTCGGCAAACTCTGAAATAGCCTTAATCTCTGTAACCTCTAAAAAAAATTTTTACAAAGACATTGATTTTTGCAAGACTCTAAAACAGAGGGAGATGTCTCTGTAATCTCTAGCAATCTCTGAAAAATCTCTAATCTGTCTCTGAAAGTATCTACGATTTTTAACTTAGAAAATAAATAATTTTTTTTCAAAGTTTAAAAATTACAGAGACTCGTAGAGGCAAATTTCTCGGGCAAGGTAGCAACAACTTTAACTTTTAAAATCTCAGAGCCTCTCAGAGACAAATGAAAGAAAAGAACTTAGAAAAATATAAATTAGCCGATGTATAAGCTGAATACAAATTAAACAGCCGTGTCACCTGAAGTTGAAATAGCCGTGTATGTTAAGGCCCTTGTTTGGTAATCGAAAGGTTGAGGGTTCGCGTCCGACTAGGGGTAATTAATTTAGGTCACGTTTTCTGTGTAATTCCTTCTTCTATCCATTGAATCAGTCTCGTCGTCATATACTATTAATAAAATCAAGTCTAAAAAATTAATGTCAAGTTTTTTTTTTTTTTTTTAAATTTATATTAATATTTAATAGTCAGTTATAGACCAAGCATAATGCTTATAACTATACATAGTTATCCTTTTTATAGTCTAACAAAGTGACCACTGGCCAGGATTGAATCTGAAATAGAGACTCGTTTTGCAGAGGCAATCATCTCTCTATCAGAGTCACGCAGATATTATTTTAGAATTTGTCAGAGACTATTGTCTCTGATCGAGAGGCTTGCAGCAGCCTCTGAACTACTTCTAATTTGGCCACTATAGAGACAGTTTTCAGAGGCTGCAGAGTTTTCAGAGGCTGTTTTCAGAGACAAAATTTCATCTCGGGTGTATTTTCAAGTATTCAGTATAAATTTTTTTTCCTATAAAATATGTGTTTATTTTTGATTATTAGTTCGTTTGGGCTAATACTGAGGCTGTTAGTCTGATGTTTCTCTCATTATTTACCGAATTTTTTACCAGTCAAACGAAGAAATTTTTTTCAACCGTTAAAGCCTAAAGTCCTCGAGTGGAAATCTGGTGAGGATCGACGGATTTGATATCTGATCCTGATCGAAAATTGATCAAGTTAGCTTATTTCAGAAAGCCTGATTGAATACTGATTAAGATTTGATCAAGATGCTTTTTTGCATTAACTTTTAAGCTAACTTGATCAGAATATCATCAAGTAACCTTAACACATCTTGCAGAACGGAAACTTGGTCGAGTCTGGATCAAAAAATCATCAAGTAAAATATTCTAAAATATATAAGTTTTTTACATAACAAATAAATACAAAAAAATTATTCGGTACTTTATTAATTAATATATACAAATTAATGTATAGTCAAAAATAATTATTCAGGAATAATTATTATATCGCACAATTATTTTTTTTTCAATTATTAATTTTTCTTCGAATCTATCATTTCGTTTTTGTCTCTTGTAACTGAATGTAAAATTTGAAGATAAAAAAACTTTCCTTTGCAGCAATCGTCTGGTAGCCGAACGGTCTAAAGTATGCGTTCAGAATAGTAATCCGTTGTTCTTAGGTTCGATCCCGTCTAGTTGCACGAACTTTATTCATCTATATTTTTTCTTGGCTTTTCTCTCTAACTCTAATTCGGTAATAATGAGCAGTTAGTTAAATCAATAAAAAAAGGAAAAAAATTGATTTGTTGAATAATTTGTTTTGTCAATTTTTGATAATGTTTCTTGATCAATTTTGGATCAAAAATCTTGATCAAGTCTTGATCCATTTTTGCGTTACGTTTTGATCCATTCTTGAACAGTTAGCCTGATCAAGTCTTGACCAAGTAGCTTGATCAAGACTTGATCCATATTTGCGTTACTGTAAAAACGTATCTGTGAAACGTCTTGCAACGTTTCAGATATCTTCTAGATACGTTTTTACAGTATTATTTTTTATATAATTTTTTATTTATTTTTTGTTCAGAATCTAACCTCAAGCTATACACTGTAAAAAAAAATAATTAGTTTCACTATATTACTATAGTATCGAGGGACGTTTTCGGAAATATCATTCAACATATTATTTTTTATAATTTTTTTTACTATGTGAACTTTAAATTTTACTATAGTAACAGTAAAAACTCATCTGCTGAGGTAAAATGCGTTTTTATTATGGTTTTAGTAGACTTTACTTGTTCTATAGATAGTCTTCACTATACCAATGTTACGAACAACCATAGACGTAATACTTTTCACTTTGTTGTGTGTTAAAATTAACCATGACCGTGGGGGTAAATTTGGAGAAATGATCCGTACTATGGAAACCTTTAAAATGTGCTATGCAATTCTTAGTTGTTACTATATACCAAATGGTGAAATTTATTAGATCTGTAGTTAGTTTTGCTATGTTAGCATGAAAGAAGACGGCAATAAATATATATAGACATTTTCGATTCCATTACTGTTTTATACCTGAATGGCTATTTCGGTAAACCGTCAGAGTTCAACTCCAGAAACCCGGGTTCGATCCTGAGTTAAGACAAAAAATACTATAAGTTGAGAAACATGTATAAACATAATAATTATTATTATAAATAATTGACCGTTATTTTTTAAATAAACAAATAATTCTGATTTTTTTTTATCGAAAATAAAAATAGAATATAATGAAATGTACTAGTGAACATCGTAAACCTCATCATGCAACATAGTAGATTCAACGAACGCTAGACTTGACTATGCAACATCCCGATCAGCAAAGAAACATTATGAAATTAATCTTTAATACGTTTTTTCCAGAACGTTTCTTAGAAAGGTATTTAAAATGTTTATAAAACGTATCAGAGGTTTTTAATTTACTGAATACTAAAAAAAACGTTTCTATAGTCTTTTTCAGAAATCGATCTGAAATGTCTTGAAAATATCGTTATAAATACATATCAAGTGAATAGATTTAGAAATGTTTCTGTATAAACGTTTCGAAAATGCTCTATAAACGTTTTTAATCTATCAATCTTATTACAAATGTAAACCAGTACCTAAAATGCGTGTCTCATATGTTCCCAAAAAAGTCTTCCTCAAACGTTACGAGTTTAACATTTTATATATGTTTTCATAAAACGATTGAAAAATCATTCTGTGCATCGTAATAACAAATTATATTTTAGACGTTAAAAAAAAATTTCAGGATTACTTAATGTATTGCCTCTCTTTAAAAGTAATAAAATAGCTATTAAACAGAGATTGTTAAGACGTTTTTGAAATGTAATGTGCTTACTGAATAGGCTGCTAAAACGTTGAAATATATATGTGTTAAAAACAATGCAGGCGAACACACTGAAAATGAATTTTAATTACTCGAAAAATTCAAAAAGTAAAAAATTTATGATAGGCTGGTGGTTTATTTTCTTATTCAAATTATTTAATGTTTAGTGATTTTCGCAATTGAACCCCTTTTTTCCCCGTAAAATTACTCAAGCTCGGTGAAAAAAAAAAAATTATTACTCAAAAAATTCAAAAAGCAATAACTGTGCAAATAGTTTTTAAAATTAATGTACCAGTGCCAAAATAAACAGTGGTACTATACTTATTTTGAAAAAAGCTCCAAACTTTTTCGAAAAATTTATTTGGCTTAAAAGTGATTTTTCTATTATTGGCGTTGTTGTTGGTGTCTTTAATTCTGTATTTTGCTGTGAGACTTGTTGATGGTACATCCTCAAATAAGTATTATTGTTTTTATTTAACAGTAATAAAGAAAATCTTGATGAATTGTGGTATTTTTGAATTTTGATCAACTTAACTAATCTGCTGATTAATAACACTTAGTACTGTATGAGTTTGTTGATATCTCCTTATCCCATGAGATAATACTTCACCAGGCTTAGTTGAATGATTAAAATCGAAGTACAAATTAGCAGAAGGATCGATCTCGGGTTGTCGATACGTATGACAAGGTGGCAATATTCTGTAAAAAAAAATTATTATTAAACAATGCAAAGAATTAATGTACCATTCAATGAACTTGGAAATTCGTAACAGAGACTGACATCAAAACTACGATTACTTTTTGTTTTTTATCACTTCAAGATGCTTAATAAATTGTTGTTGATAAAAATGATTTGATAAATCATAAAAGTATTGAAGGAACCATAAATTAAATTTAAAAAAATAATAATAATTAGTACTTAATTATAAATATATAATTATTACTATAATTATTAGTATATTGTTATAATAATAATTAGTATAATAATGAAGACTTAAATATGGTATTTTATCTGTTTAATGAAGAAGATCAATTTAATGTCTTATTCAATATCTTATTTATCAAAATTAGTATCAAATCTTCTATTTATTGAAAATTCAGATAGTATTTTATTTTGTTGTTTAGTAAAAGCTCTTTGTTCATATAGATGCCGATCTAAAAACTGCAGGAGACCATTAAATCATATGCTTTATTCATTTTGTTTGGTTTACTTATAGTATAAACTTTACGGGTTGATAAGGTTATAGCACAACCATTATAGCATACTCATGAATATAACAAGAATTTTGAGCAAATTTAAGTCGCGCATGGTAGATATACCACGAGATTGTACATAAAATTTCAAATAGTAAATGTTTTTGAATTTTGGATGTACGACGCTTTGTGCCTGAGTTATTAACGTTTTAAGTTGACAAATCAGAATCGAGCGTCGAGAATTATTATCATTATGGCGTCTGAATCCACGTGTGTTTACGCGCCATGGATTAGATTGTTTTTGTTTTTTTAATCAATCCAAAATTTGAACGCAAGATGTAGCTAAATCATAAATACTTTAGTATTATAATCAAGGTAAGTTTAATTATAATATAAATAAAAATAATATTAATAATAACAAGTTATCTCAATTGCTCAAATATAATTTTATGGTTTATCAACAAGGCGAGAATGTTCGTATAATAGAACAATTTTTTTGGCCTAGCGGGCGGGAATTGCCCGTTCGTCACCCTGAATTTGTGGCGCAAAGCATGTGTTTGTTGCCCTACAAATTCTGGGCGACAAACGGGTGTTTCCCGGCCGCTCGGACAAAAAATAGTATTAAACGGTCGGTAGATGGCAAAAAACCTGAACAGAACCATTATGAACAAATATACGTTCAATGGTAGTCCTTGAGACCCAGAACACGTTGCACCTATTGGCTTCCGTTTTAGTTGCCTGCCGTCCACGGGTAAACCAGGTAAAAATTGATAACCCGGGAAAAAATTCCGACGATCGTTGACGATCGTAATAATTCTCTTTCTCCGGTAATGTTACTTTTTTATAAAAATAGTTAATAATTTTTTTCCCTACTGGTTGTGCGTCTTCGAAGATAAGATAGCACAACTTTTTTGTGTATCGAAACAACCGAATGAAATGTGTGCATTTTATCTGTAATCGAGAGCATGAATTTTGAATTATTCGGATAATCAGTTTTTTTCTTTTTAAAATAAAAACATATATTTGTTATGCTCCACCCTACCGGTTGTGCTTCTGAAATAACAATACACAATCTTGAATTTTTTGTTAATTTTGTTGTAACTAGTTATTTTTCAATTAATTGTTAAAGTCGACTACTTTTTTAGAGGTTAAACATGGGGTCTTATGGAGAGCCAAGTTTAGTTTTCCATTACCTGGTTAGCCATTTCAAGAAAAATATTGACAGATTTACCAAAAACTAGAGATTTATAAAAGAATAAAAAAGAAAATTTTTGATATAAAAATTATTATGGCTTTGAGACTTTTTTAATTAACAATGAATAAAAATAAATTTTTGTCTTGGTCTAAATACTTAAGTGGAAGTGAGAAACAAGATTTTCTCCTTCTTTTTTATCTCTTTCGCACTCATAGAAATATTATTTTTCTAAACGCCATCCGAAAGAGGTCTCTAGATATGTGCGGGTAACACCTTAAAGCGAAAATAGCACAACTTTGTCAATAAAAGAGATACTCTAGTGTCATCATTTTGTGCAATTTATGTGCAATTTAGGGTATTAATTTCAAACCATTCAGTTTAGCATTTTTTTTTTTTTTTTAATTTTCTATTTTTTTCTCTTCCATGGACTGTGATGTCTTAAATCCAAGATAGCACAACTTTTTCATTTGTCAAGATAATTAAACGAAACAATGAGCATAATTTTATACACTTAATGTGTAATCTTACCTATAAATTTTAAATTATTCAGACAATTAGTTTTTTGTAATGAATTGTTTATTGTTCCAGGCAAAAAGTTTTCAAAAACAAATTTAATTAATTTTTTTTTTTCAGATAGCAACTTTATCAACTTGTTATCGAGTTTATTTAAAATTAAGACCTTAGATTGCTTATAAAATGCATAAAATTATGACGCCAGTTTAATTAGTTTTTTTTTTTTTGTTTTTAATTTTACGGCACTGAATTTCATAAATTAATATGCAATTACCAAATATTCACTTACCTAACTATCCACTTTTTATTAATTATTCGTATGATCCAACAGTTGAACACAATCACTTTCTATCAAAAAACTAGAATTCTACTTCATCCACCAAGTTGAAAATTTCAGTCGAAAAAATGCAACATTTACACAAGTTGTTTTACAAAAAAAAGCTGTAATGTTTGCGGTCAATGTCTACGAATAGTATAAAATGTTTTCGAGAACAAATAAAATGATATTTTCACAATTTGATACCCTGGTAGAAATTTAACCTCGATCCGAGGTTTGGGCCCGAGGTACGTGTATAAGCATATATACCGATACATGGTAACCTCGTGTAAATCTCGATTTTATTCTATATTTCTACCAGGGTACTGTTAAAAATAACATAATACTATTTAAACATAAAAATCAAATTTTCGAGTAAACAAATCCATTAAAGTTTTTTTTTTTTTTTTGTATTGACATAATGATTATTTTCACTGAAGTTTCGTTAAATAAAAAAAAATAAAGAATAACTTAAATAAACAATCTCGAATTATTGGAGATCGTCAACATTGATCCACGGGTTTGGAAAAATATTTTAAAAAAGCATTTGTTTAAAAAAAGCATTTATTTATATATATATATTTTATATATATAATATTTTATAATCATATGTAAATACACTTGTACTGTAGTTATTGAGGACAGAAACATGGAAAATGATAACCCGAAGGCTTCCTCAAATTGATATGGCAATGAAATGGCAGAAGCGAAGAGAATTATTATTTTATCTATGATATTCAAGAGAATTTATCATGTGCACTTTTATTGTATCCTGTAACTCGCTTCCTTCCAGTTAAAAAACATCCGTTGAATAATGAGACTTGTTTTGTAGATCTCAAATTGGAAGGAATTATGATCATGAAATTTCCCTTTATGACTATGGTCATTAAAAAGTATCCTATACTTTAATATTTTGACTATTTATATATTAGCAAATTCGCAATGAGAATAATATTCCAGTGCTATTGACTATCAATATGTATAATCGACTATAGTTGTTTGGTGGTATATTCATCCCGTGTAGGAATCGCCAAGACTCACAACACGGCCATGCATTGGCCCATCAATGGCACCCAATGATTGGTAGCCAGGCACGAGCCATTCTACAGCCTTGGCTGACTCTTAGATGGCCAATGGTTGACAACCATGCATGGACCAAGCCTGGCTGACTGTTAAATGGCTATTGCTTGGTTGCCAATCATTGGCCAAGTTTTGGCAGATTTTCAATGGCCATTGCTTAGTTGCCAATCATCGGCCAAGCCTTTAGATCTTTAAATTCCCAACGCATGGTCGCCATCACTGGCCAAGCTTCGGCTGACTCTCGGACGGCCAAGAGTTGGTCTCTGGTTGATTTTATTCAAATCAAAAACTTATTCATAAGTTTCGTTATAGTTGCCGTGGCTGAGTGGTAATGCTTCAGGATGTCACTCGAAAAACCCGAGTTCAAGTCCAGGTCGAATAAAATTTCAGTATTATATAATTATAATCTCTCCAAACAATCATCGGGCCAATCTTGGGAAATATCATTGGGTCATTCATTGCAGCCAATATCAAATTACCGTAACTCTCCAGACCCATTAATGTTTGCCGATTATTGGCGGAAGTTCACCAAGCATCGGCCAATGTTTAGCCATTTTCTGTTCTTCTACACGGGATATTACATATTTACCACCATATACATCTATAGGGGGTACATAATCCATGTCAATTCACTGGATCTTTTCCCTGAATCCAATGTATTTACTCGCCAATTTTTTTCAAGTTCCACTGTGCAGAAAAATACCTTAATTTTTTGGAGATTCACCCCTGACTCTTTCCACGTCAGAGAATAATTTTCCAAAAACTAAAGAGTTAACTTTGGCATTATTCAAACGTTTCGATTCTAACATACAATAAATTCCGAATTTATCGATAATTCAATAGTATTGCTATTAACGTTAATGTTATTTTTATCATCATTATTAATACTATCGTTTTGATTATATATGACATATTGACTATGGTTTTTCGTTAAAAAATACATCATTCTATCATATGAGTTCCATTGTAAATACCTAACGAAAATTATACTATTCTTCCACCCGTGTAGGAATTGCCAAAACTTACAACATGTCCAAGCTTTGTCCCAATAATGGCATCCAATGCACAGCAGTTAATCGTGTGCCATCTACTTTGCTTACCAAGACTCATATAGCAATGCTTGTTTAACCATTGGTTCAAGAAGTGCCGGCCAACTCTTTTCAGGCCATTCATCAGCCAAGCCTTCGAAAATTCATGGTTCGCCAAGACTGGGGATAGATGTCTAAGCAACGGCTGGCTGATCGAGGATTGGCTAGCTGTTGATCAACCGTTCATCAGCCAAGTCTTGGTAAATTATTGGGTTGCCAAGTCTGGGAATATACAATGAAGCCAAGACTCAGCTCATAAAAAACAGTCTAACCTATGACCTGCCATTCATCGGCTGAGGGTCGGTTATTCTTCGAGTCAGCAAGACATTATTTTTTATTCTTTCGACATATACCTACATAAATATACCAAGAGTTGCTGTTATGTATTCAATATAGGAAATTTGTTCGTTCAATAATAAATAACAGCTACTCATATTTTTTTTAACATATATTCATATCAAGGAAAACTTCAAGAAAAAAAAATGTTTTCCTTTAAATTATGAAAATACATCCTGGGGTGTATAAAACGAATACAAATAATAGGCTTAGGGTTAGTTTTACACATTGAAAGTGTACACAATGATTATTTACACATTATTTGTACACAGTAAATATATACACATTTTTATTTTACACAATCTTTTTGTACACAAAATAGTTTTACACATAAATATTTTACACATAAATATTTTATACATTTAATTTTACATATAAATATTTTACACATAAATATTTTATACATTTAATTTTACACATAAATATTTTACACATAATTATTTTACACATTAAAAATTACACATATAAAAATTACGCAAATTAATTAAATATATTACACATTTTTATTTTAAAGATTTACACATAAAAAGCGTACACGGATTAGTTTTACACAGTGGTAATTTTTCTTTACACGAACATTTCTTCTATATCGACGAAACCTGGGGAATTTCGTCAAGGCATTTTACGTGTTAAAAATTCTTCAGGTTGCGTCGACAAAGAAGAAATGCTCGTGTAAAGAAAAATTACCACCGTGTAAAATTAATCCGTGTACGCTTTTTATGTGTAAATCTTTAAAATAAAAATGTGTAATATATTTAATTCATTTGTGTAATATTTATATGTGTAATTTTTAATGTGTAAAATAATAATGCGTAAATTATTATGTGTAAAACTATGCTGTGTAAAATTAAATGTGTAAAATATTTATGTGTAAAATTAAATGTATAAAATATTTATGTGTAAAATATTTCGTATAAATTATTATGTGTAAAATATTTATATGTAAAATTAAATGTATAAAATATTCATGTGTAAAATATTTAGTCTAAATTATTATGTGTAAAATCATTATGTATAAAATTGAATGTGTAAAATATTTATGTGTAAAACTATTCTGTGTACAAAAAGATTTTGTAAAATAAAAATGTGTATATATTTACTGTGTACAAATAATGTGTAAATAATCATTGTGTACACTTTCAATGTGTAAAACTGACCCTAAGCCAAATAATATTCTCATTTATATTCATGTATATTCTTTCTTGCGTTCAACTTGCCGATCATCGACCGAGGGTCAGTTGATTCTCGGGTTGCCATGATGGAAATAAATGTTTAACTAGAACCAATTTTCGTTGTCTTTGATTATTGCTGCTGTGTTTAAGTAGGTAAAGGTTCTGAGCTGTTACAAAGGAAGTACCATATTCAAGTCCAGGTGATGCCAATATATTTATGGTGTAAATATATCGTTCTAATAAATCATTGATTATTATTAAAAAAAGAAAAAAACTAAATTGTTTGAATAATTGTGAAATAATTTTTTCATAAAATTATTTAATTTTTGCAAGCCTTGGTCGAGTATTGGCAGCCAAGCTTAAATTGGTGTCAATCCCCAATCCTTGACCCAAGCACTGACCAAGACTGCAGGCAGCCGAGCCTCAGCAACATTTCACCAGGCTTGGGCCATTTCTTGGCCATTGCTTGGCCATGTTGTATTTTCTTACACGACTCCCCGAGTGAAAATCTGGTCAGGCTCGACGGGTTTGATATCCAATTCTGATCAAAAATTGATCAAGTTACCTTATTTCAGGAAGCTTGATTGAATCCTGATCAGGATACGATCAAGATACTTTTTTGCATTCAATTTCAAGTTCACTTGATCAAGATAGCATCAAGTAACCTTAACACATCCTGAAGAAGGGCAACCTGATCAAATCTTGATCAAAAAATCATCAAGTCAAATATTTTAAATTAAGTATTTTTTAAAAATAATTTTCCCTGTTCAAGATAGCATCAAGTATCTTGATCACATTCTGAACAAGTGGACCTCGTCAAATCTTGATCAGAAGTTTCTAAGTCTTATCATATTCAAAATATACAGCTGATGATATATTATTTACGAGTCGGCCGTGTTCGGCTCTGCCGAACTTAGTTGTATATCTATTTTTAATTCTTTAAAAAATTAAAAACAAAAGAATTATGTAGAAAAAATTCAATTTCTACATTCTGATAAACCGGAAAACAACATTAGGAACCAATGCATCATTTTTATTCTTTTCTTCTCGATAAAATATATTCTTTGATCAAAAAAAACCCAGGAGATGATGAAAAAATTAAACTTCGACATCCTGGTGAACCGAAAACCAACATTACAAACTGAAGCAATATTTTTAATCTCTTTTTTTTTTTTAAATATATTTAATACCCAGGTAGGATCCCACAGGGGTGAACGACCGTGCCATGCTTGTTACAAGCTTGTGTTCCAAGCCTTGGTGGACTACGATGTGTCTAGCATGACACAGAGAATTTTTCCAGTCATTGCACAAGACTTGTTAGTCCAGGCTTGTACCAAGCCTGTGTCGATTGTTATTTTTAAGCCTTACACAAGGTTGAAATTTCCAAGATTGTGTCGAGCCTGTATTTACAGTCATTGCACAAGACTTGTTAGTCCAGACTTGTACCAAGCCTGTGTCGATTATTATTTCCAAGACTCACACAAGGTTAAAAATTCCAAGCTTGTGTCAGGCCTGTATTTAAAGTCATTGCACAATACTTGTTAGTCCAGGCTTCTTCCAAGCCTGTGTCGATTGTTATTTCCAAGCCTCACACAAGGTTGAAATTTCCAAGCTTGTGTAGAGCCTGTATTTACAGTCATTGCACAAGACTTATTAGTCCAGGCTTGTACCAAGCCCGTGTCAATCGTTAATTCCAAGCCTCACACAAGATTAAAAATTTCAACGTTGTGTCAAGCCTGTATTTCCAGTCACTAGACAAGCCTTGTTAATCCAGGCTTGACACAAGACTGTCTTCTTGATTTTCCCGGGCCTCACACGAGCCTTGCAACACAGCCTTGTGTCAACCTGGTGCCCATTGTTTCACCAAGCCTGACACGAGACTTGACTTATGCATATATTTAACTCCAAAAAAAAAGTATAGTAATTAGATATATAAATTTTATATAAATTTTAAATAAAAATTATCAGGCTTTGACTATCGTGTCAGGCTTTTGCAAGGACTGTGTGTTCAGTCTCAATAAAATTTATTTATATAAAAAATTTTTACAATCACTTTCATCAATATCCCGATGGTCGACAAGATAGTGCATTGGACTTCCACGTGAGAGGCCCTGGATCGATCCCGCGTCACGTCCATAGTTTTTCGTTTAATTATTATCGTTTAATAGAATTGTCTGAATAAAAAAATATCAATGTTGTAATTAATAAATTAACAATAATAATAGATTAACAATAATAATTTATTTATTTTTTTAAAATTGTTTTTGGAAGCTTGTGTCAAGCCCGAGACACAAGCCTTGGCACGAGCTTGTAATATAGGCACATTTCCAAGCACTCAACAATCTTGGCACAAGCTTGACGCACAAGCTAGACACATGCATGTGAGCCTTGTGCACAAGCTTGTGCCATGCCTGGCCCAATCGTTTACTCCTACCTGGGATGGGACGCTTATTCGCAACTATCCCACCTCCGTAACAAATCTTTCGTTTACGCGCGGGTATAGATATGAGTTTAGTAGTCAGGTAGTCATCGGTTCTTCTTTATGACAATTAGCTAGGAAAACAATAAAAAAAAAATTTCGGCTTACTCAGAATAACTAATAATAATTAAAATATAAAACATATACAAACTCTATTACAATTATTTTTTTATTTTAATCTAGAATCATACTAACAGTACATTCTTAAATAAATTCTTATAAGAAAAAACTAGTTTATTAACAAAACAATGAGTAATTTATTTTATTCAATAATATTTGTTCATAAGTCGAGACAATTCTTATTTCATAAAGACCAAAATATCTTAAAATCAAAACACATCTTAATTTTTTCAAGAAAACAGCAGTTTGGAGAACAAATTTGTTTAAACTTCTACATGACAAAATTTTCTTTCCAGTTTAGTATAGTATCAGAGATATACAGTGATAGCCCTGAATGATAAAACTCATTATGTGCCATAAATATAGAAAATCATTCCATTTATCTGAATCCAAAAATTTCATGCATCCATTCGAGAATTTTATAATATAAACTCATCATTAAAGATACAGTTTTTGCGGTCAACTTTGTAAGCCAAACTCGCTTTCGTTTTCTCTCACATTCATGTATATACTAACATCTTACATGATTAAGGCAAAAGAAAGCAAAGCCAAAGGCTGCTATTGCAATGTTTGTTTGATTTTATTGAAAAAAAAAATTTTTAAAGTGAAAAATCTCAATAGGCATGAATATAAAAAATAAATACATAATTACAATATCAATTTTAAATAATTTTAATCACGTAAACATTCGCAATTAGCTTTTGTAAGGTATGTATATATATAAATTATGAACTACGAAAACACTCATGTAACCGATACAAAGAAAAAAAAACTATTTTTATTGTTTTACAAAAAAAAAATTCTAAAAAAGTTTACAATCTTCAATAATTCATGTAGTATTTCAATTTTCTCTTATTAAACTTATAAAAAATAGAGTGATGGCGAGAAAAAGGTTATAAAACCACATCCAATGCATTTAATATTGGAATAAAATAGTCAGTAATAGGTAACACTTACACTGGTTTTTTTTTTTTCATTTTCAATAAATAACCGGTACACGTTGTCCGATTCGCTTTTACTCTAAAGTCTTTATTCACTCTACATCCCCGTAAAAAAAATAAGGCATATGCAGGGGCACGTAGTCGTGATGAAAAAAAAAGCCCCGAGAACTAAAATGTATATAGTCACTGTAGAAAAAACTGTTGTTCGTCGTATATGTTAGTGAATTGAATGTAGGTGTGCCGTAATCACCAGAAGCAAGCTATAATCCGCTAATTAAAAAGCTTATAACTAATTCATTTTAAAGTCGAAAAATCCCAAAAAAATTTAAAAAATCTGCCATGGAATAAGGAAAAAGTATATCGTTATTTAAAAACTTTTAGACATAGCGTTTTTTTTTACAATAAAAAGAGGACTTTTTCACGTAAGCTTACTAAAAATTGTAACATTAAATAACTAGTCTATTCACGGTCAAAACATTTAGAACATTTTGAATTAAATATGCGTTATTTCAACTAATTGTCAAATTTTTAAAACGATTTGCTCCAAGAATAGCGCAATGAGGAAAGACCTTAAGGTTTTTTTTTAATGTTATTAAAATGATTTTAGAAAAAATATTGGTAATTCTTATAAGCGTATTTTATTATGTTGAATCCAAATTCAAAATAATAATAATATTTTACCAGATATTTGTGACTTTTGTATTGCATTGATAGTCTTGAAAAATTCTTTCTAGTTTTTTTATTTTTGTATTATAAGACAAAGATAATCAAGAACATGTCTCATTTAATCGACTCCAGATCATTTGTAAATCTCACTAAAGGACGCAGTTTAAGTTTTGAAATTTTCCTGTTAATATATTTTCCCTGACGGTATCCGTATATTCTTTCATTGTTTTAATTAAATAGGAAGCTTCACGTAACCTGCTCTTATATCACCACGATTGTGATAAGTTATTATAAGAATATATCGAATTATTGTGATCAAATATATTGTTATCGAACTAAAGTATAGCAATAAGATCAATATTAACATGAGATTATTATTATCAGTATTATTGTTCGTATTATAGTATAACTCTACCGAAGTGAAAGTTAGACCATTTGCAGTTGATCGGGGTAAGTTTGTCTCGTGTAAACTCAAGGACAGAGGGTGAAGCCATGCTGAAAACATGAATGAACTACAATGATAGCAGAAGTGGGGAACTCATAGAAGTGGGAGGGATCAGCTTTTCAGCTGAATACGACAATAGTGGTAAGGGGGTAGTTGACGGAGAGAGGAGAAATCCTGAATGTCGGGGTCGCTGAGTATTGATCTGGGATGGAGGGATTGGGATGGAGTTGAAGGTCAATATCTGTTCTTTTTTTTTGATGATTAGTACGTCACCTCATGAACTATGACATTAACTTTTTTTTTCGTAAGTTATTTTATATCAAAACTACAAAACATCTTGTATTTACAAATCTACAATAATTCACATAAGTATCGTTATATCAGTACCTGAAATAGCAGGCGGCTCTAAAAGTGCTGCAGGCCCAAAAAAAGATGGTAAATCACTGCTAGTGGTTACTGGAGTATTAAGTTCTCCAGGTTTATCTTTTTCTTGTATATCTTGTGCGCTATGTCGACAAATATCCAAGCTGACTGTTTTGTCATCACTATCTATTATGCTACTTTTGGCAGCTGATTCACCAGGCGATGATGGATTTTGACATTGTACCCGCGAAACAAGGTGGTTTTGACTTTGTTGATGATGGCTATGCTCGTGACGCTGCTGTTCATTCAGTTCTGGAGAAGTTAATGGTGCTAGATAGAAAGGTGGATAACTTGAAAGTGTTAAGAGTGGGATTGCTGCTTTTGCTGAACTATGTGATATGTTTACATTTGTCGAAGAATTTTGTGATGAAGTTCGATTTGTTAATGAGTTCGTTGTCACTGTGTTATACGCTAAACAAGCGTCAAAACTTAATTGCACAGTCTGAATATTGTAGGTAGCATGTGGATTAGTGTGAGCATGATGGTGATGGTGATGGTGAGGATGATGCCCTGGCGGTGGAGATGATAATAGAAATGGGCTGGTGGCCGCATGATGTTGCGAGCCAACTACCTCGATTCCATCCATCGTCATCCTATAGAACTGTGTTTTTCGAGTTTCAGTGATATAAAACCGTTTTTAATTTCAGTAATACACTGTGCTTCTGCATGAACTGTATCAAAAAATTGCGTATACTTATATTTTTTTTTCTTACAATATATACTAAATATCAAATGTTGTAAATGACTGTATCGTATTCAAGAGAAATAATTCTTTCTATTTTATACGCTTGATCATTTATGAATTTTCGCTCACTTTAGTAACAGACTCTGCAATTACACGCATCTGTATTATTTCCACGTGAAAGCTGGAACAACTCCACAATAGAGCTTAATACAATAACCGAAGATCACTCACATGCTGACGCTTACATTCATAATTTTGTATACATATCTATATTTGTACGCAACAAACAGCAATTGGGCACAAGTAAAGTTAACTGAAGCATGGTACACAAAAATATTCAAAGTTAATCCTGACGGCTCCACCTACTGATTGAAACGCACACTCCTCCCACTTTTTTCCCGGGATTTAGAATAGAAAATATTTTTCTTTCCTTGTTTTATTTTTTTAAGATTCGCATTCTTTGCTTTAATATGAGAATCATACTCTAATGTACGTTTTCAAAGTTAGAAAACTTTTATTCGAAAGCTCTCATTTCCGTATATATATCTAGACCCGACGATATAATTATATAGCGTAACACTCTTATCTTCCACTAAACAGAAATGACTAAATACATTTTTTCTTTTATTTCATAAATTTTTTCGACTGATTAAAAATTTTTTTTTATTGTTTCATTAATCATCACTTTTGAGTCGTTTTACAATGATGAATGAGGTGGTAGTTAGTTACAGATTCAATTAGGCGCATCCTCATAATAAAAAAAAAACCACTAAAATTACAGAAAAACTAGAAAACAGTAATAAAAAAAAAACTATTATCCAGAAGTAAAACAATAACGATAAAAATTCCAGATGAATATGTATCTATACGTATTTTTGTGCTAAAACTTATCTCGGTCTTTTTTTTTCTGTGTGTGGGGTCGATGAAAATATATTTTTTCTTGCTCTTTTTTGTCTTGTTTTCTATAGCTTCACGTGAAAAGAATGTCATTAACGACGTGTAATGCGTGGGGGTCGCGCACAAACTGAGCTGAGCCTCGGCACACCCCGCAGTTTTATGAATGAACTACGGAGACTGTCCCATATTTGGAAGCAGCAAATAACGAACAGCCAATCAAAATATATCCATACGCTCCCACTTATAAGTATTCTTAGTCGTTATCTGAATAGATCGTGTGTTCATCTCTTCTTCTACATGTACCCCTCTTCATCAGCAACCGCGATCGTGGAACATTCTCTCGCTCTTTCGTTGAATTTCGGATCGAACGGTTGAGCTTCGTCGTGCAACAAGAAAACTTTTTATCTTACTCTAACTTATTGCTCTGTCACAGTTTGACTGTGCCCATAGATTGTTTTTCGGCTCTCTCCTCTTGGCGTGTGCCAAACAGTATGGTAAAGAAAAAATGCTTGCGGCCACGAATCATTTCTCCTCAAATGGTTCTCCAGTGACGTAATCTCCTATGACGTAGTGTACTGGATAGCCATAATTCTTCAGCACAGCAACAACACACGAATACAATATCGACCATAGCAGATATACAAAATATTGTTAACGAGTTTATCCGTATATACCGTAGAACCATGACTTTCATCTAATTGTTTTTTAATTTTCAGGTCGTACCAAAGATCGAGAAGCTTACAGTATTCGATAGCATCTACTGACAATGTTAGTCTTTGAAACTTCTTGTATTCTGACGGAGAACAACGGTATTCAATATTTTGTTTCGTCTTTTTCAGTGACATCAGAAATATTTTTTGAATCCCGGTTGCAGTCTTTCAAAATCTATATAAAAAAAAAGATTGTATTCACTGATCCTTAAAAAAAAATTATATTCCCGCTAAACACTTGCTGTCTTATGACAGTCTTAATTATACCTTTTTATTTTGGTTTTCCTGTCGGCCTCACGTGATAAGTTAAATTGAATTCGTTCGTTGTTATACATATAGAACTGAACTTTACATAGTAATTGACTTTTATTATTGAATCTACAATGAAAATTCTGTACGGTTGAATTGTAATGAATAAATAACAATAATAACTGTAGAGTTTTTTTTTTTTAATACATATACTTCAAGCGTACAATATCATAATTATCATTATAATATACAATAATGAAAAAAATAAATATCATATCAATAATTTTTTGAAAAATTGGAGCAGTAATAATCGAAATATCAGGACTCAAAAATGACAACTTCAACAAAATCGCGATCCACTGAACATATCCCGCGGGAAAAGAATATAGTGTTCCTGAGTTTTTATTTTTTCGAATATAAAGTATAAATTATTATTTAAAAAAAAGAATTACTTATCTGCTTTATTTATAAATTTATTGATCATTAAAAAAACGATTGAATAATAAGTAAATTAATAAAAATAAATTAGTTGAGGAAAAATATTCCCCCTGACGATCTTGCATCGAGACATTTAATCCACGGAGAAAAATAAAAGGTAAAATTTACAAAAAAAAAAAAAAAAGTAAAATTTACATTTTTTATGAGCAAGGTATCGAAGGATGCATGGAGAAAATGTGAAAAAACTACAGAAAAAATCTAGGTAGGTAAAAATTACGTTTTTTCGGTGTTAAAACAAGACGAGACAAGAAACTGCTAACGAGAGACTTGACAAGACGAGACGAGAGAGCTTGTTCGAGAAACAAGAAAACTAGACGAGAATAGCTGAGTTTGTCATATTTCATTCACTATAAATTGAAGAAAATAAAAACAAACACAATGCAGGCTAATGCACGTCACAATTAAGTCAAAATTTTTCGTGTCTGTCTATCACATATAAATATTATACGAGGGGCTATTCATCGCCAGATTAAGTGACACCATGACTACGGAAGGTAGTCAAAAAACACAAGTACTACACGTACTACACATTGTATATAAGTTTATTATTATTATTATTATTATTATTATTATTATTATTATTATTATTATTTATAGGAGATTGTCATCATAAAATATTTTATTAATTAAGTTAGATTCAAACAATTCTAAATAACATATATTATTGGATTAAATTCAATTAATCAATTCATATATATATATATTAAATGTAAATATATTTTGAATATATATACAAATATATATGTAAAAAATATATTTTATTATTTGTCAATAAAACATTTGTTTTTTTTTCAATTTAATTCAATGGCTCGTTTTGCATTTAGCTTAGACTGTGACCTCATAATTTTCTTCGGTCACGGTCACGGTTTTCTTCATATCACTAGGAACTACTACACCATACTACACCATACTACATGAAACTATGGATGGCTACATCAAATTACTACAAAAAAATACAAATACTACATAGCTACAAGTGACTACACCTTCACTACATGCTACTACACTATGACTACGCTACGAGTGAGACCATGACTACACCAATGAATAGTCCCTCGTATGTTTATCTATCATGCGAAAATCAAATATATATGAATATACAGTCTTAAGTAAATCGATCGAGTTTTTTTTTCGATAGGCCTCAGCAGACGAAGTAGCTCTATCTGTACGAATATAAAAAAAAAATGAATTAAAATATCACCAACTGAATTAAAATTTAATATAAATAAGACCCGAAACTCGAGACGAAATGAGACGAGACGAGACGAGATAAGGTTGCTTTTCATGAGAAAAAATAGACATGAGAAGGAATATTTTCCTTGCAGATCATGACGAGACAAAACGTCGAAAATTGACACTCAATCCAAAGTGTCATGGTGGCTGGCGATATTCAGTACCCCTTCAATAGCTTTATTATCAAGTGATGATTTACTAAGTATATTGTATAAATAGGTTGCATGTGCATGACGTCACGATCTTTTATTTATTCAATAATTCCTTTAAGGTTGCTTCCCAGTCGCATCACCGAACCAATATTTATGCCACGAAGGGCCCGTATATTAATAACGCTATTTTTTATTCCCGTGTCCTGAAATTTTTGTGGCGCCACTGATGAAAAAACCAAGTTCTTTAGTAGTAT
>MKYW01000092.1:329508-345836 GCA_015776835.1 Aphidius ervi
TTTTTTTTTTTTTTGCATCTCGAGATCCTGACCTTCCAAGGAAAAGCAGAAACTAAGGAATTAATGTTGCCGAGGAATTATTTTCTTAAAACACAATTTTTTGGCATTATCAATTCCTCAGCTCCATCTTTTCCTTGGCTACTGCTTTTCTTTAGGATTTTTATTCATTCGATTAATAAAATACATGTTATTTCAAATAATGTCTCGTCAACCTTAATTCCTTAGTTACTGCTTTTCCTTGGACAAATTTTTGTTGAAAAATAAATTTACACGTTTTTCATTTATTTAATAAATAGGAGTTTCTAAGGAAAAGCAGTAGCTAAGAAGAAGATGTAGCTAAGGAATTAATGTTGCCAAGAAATTATTTTTTTGGAACATAATTTTTTGGCAACATTAATTTCTCAGCTACATCTTTTCCTTAGCTACAGCTTTTCCTTGGAATTTTTATTTATTTTGTATATAAAATACATGTCATTTTTTTTTTTGAAAATAAAAAAGTCCAAGAAAAAGCAGTAGCTAAGGAAAAGATGTAGCTAAGGAATTAATGTTGCCAAGAAATTATTTTCTTGAAACATAATTTTTTGGCAACATTGATTCCTTAGCTACATCTTTTCCTTGGCTACTGCTTTTCCTTAGGATTTTTATTTATTTAATAAATAAAATACATGTCATTTCAAATAATGTCTTGTCAACCTTAATTCCTTAGCTACTGCTTTTCCTTGGACATATTTTTTGTTAAAAAATAAATTTACAAGTATTTTATTTATTAAATGAATAGAAGTTTCTAAGGAAGAGCAGTAGCTAAGGAGAAGATGTAGCTAAGGAATTAATGTTGCCAAGAAATTATTTTTTTGGAACATAATTTTTTGGCAACATTAATTCCTTAGCTACATCTTTTCCTTAGCTACTGCTTTTCCTCGGAATTTTTATTTATTTCGTATATGAAATACATGTCAATTTATTTTTTTACAAAAAATATGTCCAAGGAAAAGCAGTAGCTAAGGAATCAAGGTTCACAAGAAATCTTTTTTTTGAAACATAATTTTTCGGCAACATTAATTCCTTAGCTACATCTTTTCCTTAGCTACTGCTTTTCCTTGGGATTTTTATTCATTTTGTAAATGAAATACATGTAAATTTTTTTTTTCACAAAAAGTATGTCCAAGGAAGAGCAGTAGCCAAGGAATTAAGGTTGACAAGAAATTATTTTCTTGAAACATAATTTTTGGACAACATGAATTTCTCAGCTCCATCTTTTCTTTAGCTACTGCTTTTCCTCGGGATTTTTATTTATTTTGTAGATAAAATACATGTAAATTTATTTTTTTACAAAACATATGTCAAAGGAAAAGCAGTAGCTAAGGAATCAAGGTTGACAAGAAATTATTTTCTTGAAACATAAGTTTTTGGCGACATTAATTCCTTAGCTACATCTTTCCCTTAGCTACTGCTTTTCCTCGGGATTTTTATTTATTTTGTAAATAAAATACATGTAAATTTTTTTTTTCACAAAAAATATGTCCAAGGAAAAGCAGTAGCTAAGGAATTAAGGTTGACAAGAAATTATTTCCTTGAAACATAATTTTTGGCAACATTCATTCCTTAGCTACATCTTTTCCTTAGCTACTGCTTTTCCTTGGGATTTTTATTTATTTTGTAAATAAAATACATGTTAATTCATTTTTTTACAAAAAATATGTCCAAGGGAAAGCAGTTGCTAAGGAAATGATGGAGCTAAGGAATTAATGTTGCTGAAAAATCATATTTTAAGGAAATAATTTCTTGTCAACCTTAATTCCTCAGCTACATCTTTTCTTTAGCTACTGCTTTTCCTTGGAAATTTTTTTTTTCCAAGAATAGAAATAATATGTATTTTATTTATCAAATCAATAAAAATCCCAAGGACAAGCAGTAGCTTTGAAAAAGATGTGGCTAAGGAATTAATGTTGTTTCAAACATAATTTTTCTGGCTACATCAATTCGTCAGCTACATTTTTACTTAGCTGCTGCTTTTTTTTGGGCTTTTTATTAATTTAATATATAACATACATGCAATTTTATCTCTTTAGAATATTTCTAGAAAATAGCCGATATTTTTTTAATTAATTATTTAAATTGCTTTAAAAAAATTAATTCCTTAGAACAAGCAGTATTCAAAAAAAAGCGCTACGAGAGAAATTAAAAAAGCATCTCAATTTTCTCAAGGCATCACCTAATTTGACTTCGGCTGAATTCGGCAACGATGACGAAGTCAAATAAGCGAAGCCTTGAGAAAATCACGTCGATTTTTTCATCTTATCTCGTGGTGCCCTGTGAATTTTACGGGAGAATGCTAATTCAAAGCCATTACGAGATATCAACAGGGCAACTCGCACTAAATCAAGGGATGCCACTAGATTTTTTAAATGTATCCTCAGGTTTTGAAATGATAATACTGAGAAAAAGTGAGGAACAAGAATATAATTATAAAATTCAGAAAATCACGGGGTAACACTTAAGCTTTCTAAGTGTGCAATTGTGAAAACCCCGTTGTGTGTCAGAAATTCCGTTGACTCGGTGTTGCCCTCAGATAGATTCGGTGAAATTCTCTGTGTATATAAGATGATTTTATTGTATACACCAAAGTAAAAAAATTTTCATCGATTGGTACTTTTGAGGACCATCGTTATCACACTGTTTTAACCCTTTACTTACACTATTCATTCGAATCCTTTGTATTTTAGTATTGTGTTGGCATAAATTTAGAAGGTACAAAAAATAGAAGCAGTAATTTTTACATTTTTTATACATAAAATTTAACATTTGACACAAGTCCCCAAAACAACCGATGCATTGGAATCTCTATGTAATCGAGGTTTCAAGGACTTTTCTTTTCAAATTTCAATTATCCCTTTAATATAACCCAATAACTGTTTTGACGGTGGCAATAGTACTTATATCTATCGATTGATACTCATATTAAATAACAATTCATAAAATATATCAGGGCCATATGATATGACTTCGTCGTTATCGTTGTAACTTGATGGCCTCAAATCCTCCGATAGATTTTTTTTGAAACCTATGGAACGGAGGTTTCAAGGACTTCTTTCCCAGGATTTCAATTATCCCTCGAATATAACCCAATGACTGTTTTGACCGTATAAATAGAACTTATATCTATTAATTAATACTTATATTGAATAACCATTCATAAAATGTATCAGGGCCATATAATAGTACTTCGTTGTTATCATTTTAACTTAATGTCCTCAAATCCACCGATAGATTAATTTCGAAAACTATGGAATGGAAGTTTTAGGGACTTTTCTCCCGGAATTTCAATCATCCCTTTAATTTAACTCAATGACTGTTTTTACGCTATAGCAATAGTACTTATATCTATTGATTAATACTTATATTGAATAACAATTCATAAAATGTATCAAGGCTATATGATAGGACTTCGTTGTTATCGTTTTAATTTGATGTCCTCAAATCCTCCGATAGATTTTTTTCGAAACTTATGGATCGGAGGTTCAAGGACTTTTCTCCCGGAATTTCAATGACCACATTAACATAAGTTGAATACTGTTGTCACGGTGCCAATAGTACATATTGACTCTCAAATTGGCTATCTAGTAAAAAAAGTTATAATCACCGTATAATCATACTTTCTTTGTATGACTGAAATGTTGTTTGACGCCATTGTTTTCTCTACAAGTTCTTATAATATGCGCCTGTGTATGATCATGCGCATTGAAGTGAGAAAAAAAATTACGGAAAGAAAGCACTTTGTATGACTGTCACTTTATCAGCACTGGCATTTGCTCGTAACTTTTGTTTACAGAGTGTTGCTATTACTAATGAAGCCACGATTATACAATATCGACACGCTTTTTTGACTTGAATCCGTTATCTTGTAGTTCTAGTCTTCTTGTTTGAGTAAGTGCTTACTTCTGGGTGTTTAATTTTTTCTCTTCAAAGCGCATAATCATACACATGTGCATAATATTCAAACATGAAGGGAGGGCAGTGGCCAGCGTTGCCAACCATACCATAATTATGGTATGTTTACCATATTTTCATCTCCCATACCATATACCATAACGACTTTACCATATACCATATTTCATTTTTTTCACCAAAAAATCAGAAATTTTTTTTTTTAATTACAGAAAATAACATTTTTTTTTCATATTGGTAGACATACTTCCTCTTTGCTACCAAGAGAGATTATTACAATAAAAAAAATAATATATATGAGTACAAATAAACAAATAATATTTTTTATTCATAGATCATAATATTAAATCAAGAAAGATTCATAATATATATTTCAACTATTCATTCAAAAAAGATTTATGAAGTATCAATACGTCAAATAAATATTATTACCAATTACGTTAGGTATAAAATATTTAAAACTATAATTTATAAGCTCATTCAATGGGAACGATGTTTTCAATGTTTTTATTTTTGTTTATACATTAAATGAAATAAAATTCAAGTTTCAACACTATTTAATATGCCAGAAAATGGGCGAAGATCATCAAGTTGTCCTAATCAGAGACGATGGATATATGTGTTAAAATTGCTGAAATTAAATTATCTGCATTTTGTGCTGAGCATAATTTAGCTTTTAATGTATGTGATCATTTGTCAGATTGGGCATATTTGATGAGCATAAAAAATGATGGTGATGAATATTTGTATAAAAATTTATCTGAGTGTGTGTTAAATATTTTGGCACTCCCACACTCAAATGCTGATAGTGAGAGAAATTTTAGTAAAATTCAGTAAAATTAACTTGGCTAAAACAAAAAATAAGAAATAAATTAGCTGTACCAACAATGCGTGGAATATTATTAGCTAGTCAACATGTTCTTTCCAATGGAAATTGCATTAAATTTAAGCCATCCAAAGAAATGCTTTCACGTATGACTACAAGTACTTTATATGATAAACCAAATATTAAAGAAAAAGAAAATTATATTGATGATGATGAGTTAATGGGGGTTTTATAATTAAAAATATATTTTACATTAAAAAGTACTAAAATTCATATGATAAAAATTAAAAAAAATTAATATGAAAAATGTCAATAATAAAAATAAGTAAATATGACTGAATAAATGAATAATAAAAAAAAAAAAATTAATTGCATGGTTTTATTTAATTTATTTCAATAAAAAATTTAAAATTTCCTCCTTTACCATAATGGTGTCCATTTTACCATATTTTCCCCTACTTCATACCATATTGCTGTTTTCAGAGTTGGCAACGCTGGCAGGGGCGTCGAATAAATAATTTTTAGAAAATGGGAATTAAAACATAGCTGATCCAACCCCTTATGTACTACGCTGCTGCAAACTGACTTTTTGCTAAATGCGCATTCAACTACGCATGTGCAAAAATAAATAGGAAAAAGAAGAAACAAATGAAAGAAAGCACCTATTGACTTATTGTTTCTCATTTCAATGATAGAATGAGAGAATAGTGGTGTTGGATATTCTTATCTATTCCGTAGCTTTCGTTGCTGTTGCTAAATAACTTTTACAATGGAATCTTGCTATATCCTAAACAATTTGTTGACAACAAGTTCATCAAAAAAATCCTTAAATGATAAATGAGAGCTCTTTCTGAACTCAAATGATCATATGGATACTTCTCGTTATTTGTATAGAAACACATTTTGTTTTCTTTTTCTGAAGAATATTGAATAATGACTAATGCTACTGAATTTAGGCATTGATCCTGTTATTCCAGCAGCTAGTTCAAGGTGATTTTTACGTCAATAGTTCATGATTCGTTGCTTAAACTGAAGACGATGGCCTCATTTCAAGATTGAACAATCAATTTCATAATTTTCGCTACAAGCTGCAAGTCCTCAAAACCACTGTTCTACAAATAAAAAAATTTCATAGTATGGTGGTTTTGGAGACGTTCCAGAACTATGCCGTTAATTCCGATTCGATCCAAATATGGTTTGAGATTATCAAAGAGGTTCTCTGAAATTTCTAAACTTGCACGTTTTGTGGACACCAAGAAAGCTTGAGTAGAACTCTTGAATGAAGAAAACGGTCTTCCTCTAGATGCCCGCTGTCATACAAATAGTTTTAGTTATTTCTATCGAAACGAATTAAGTCTCCGTTTTTCAGGAGGTATCGAAGAATTTCTAATGCTACTAAATTCAGATTGTCTAAACTTTTCATGTTAGAATACAGAACGGCCGTCTTTTCATGCAACGTGTTTCTTGGTGAATTTCCTTATATTCTCGTTTTATGTGATAGTCCTTATGATTTAATTTGTCCAATAAATTATTAAAGCTATAACAAATTACAGTGTTAAAGAATGGACTTATTTCAAGTTTGAAAGATCAATTTCATAATTTTCGGTATAGGCTGCAAGTCTTCAAAACCACCGTTCTACAAATGAAAAATTTTTATAGTATGGTGGTTTTGGGGACGATTCAAAATACGTCGTTTATTCCGTTTTGATTCAAGCATGGTTTGAGATTATCAAAAAGTACACCAAGAAAACTTGGGTAGAACTCTTGAATAAAGAAAATGATCTTCCTCTAAATGCCCATTGTCTAACAAATAGTTTTAGTTATTTGTATCTAAACAAAGTCAGTTTCGGTTTTTCAGGAAGTATCAAAGAATTTCTAATGCTACTAAATTTAGGTGGTATTTCGTTGTTCTGGCTACTGGTTCGAGGTGATTTATCAAAAAAGATCAAGATTTATTTCTAAGATTTCTGAAATCCTGAGAAGACTGTTTAAACTTATTACGACAATAAAATACAGAACGACCGTCTTTTCAGGCAACGTGTTTCTTGGTAAATTTCCTTCTATTCTGGTTTGTTGTGATAGTCCTGATGATTTAATCTATCGAATAAATTATCAAAGCTTTAATGAATTACAGTGTTGAAGAATGGCCTTATTTCAAATTTGACAAATTAATTTAATAATTTTCGGTATAGGCTGCAAGTCCTCAAAACCACCGTTCTAAAAATGAAAAATTTTTTTAGTATGTCGTTTTTGGGGACGTTTCAAAATTACGCCATGAATTTCGTTTCGATTTAAGTATGGTTCTGAGATTATCGAAGAGGTTTTGCGAAATGACTGAACTTGCACGTTTCGTGGACACCAAGAAAGTTTGGGTAGAATGCCCACTGTTATTTAAATACTTTTAGTTATTTCCATAGAAACGAATATAGTTTTATTTTTTCATAAGATATCAAAAAATTTATGATGCTACTTAATTTAGGCGGTTTATTTATCCCGTTATCAGTAGCTATACTGATTGAGATTGATCGTAAAAAAATTTGGTCATGATCCATTACTAAGATTCTTGAGAACCTGAATGAATTGACCGAATTTTTCATGTTCATAAAATACAGAACGACCGTCTTCTCAGGCAACCTGTTTCTTGGTGAATTCCCTTAGATTCTGGTTTTTCGTGATAGTACTACAAATTGTAAATTTTTGAAATCTGGTAGTTCAGAGAACGTAAACGACGACCTTCAAACATTTTTAGTACAATCAAACGAACACTCTAAATTTATGGTTCCGTGTACTCGAAGACATTCGATAAATTTAGCCTGTCAGATCCACTACTTTCTATATAGTTGATTGAGAATTGCTTAATAAAGTTCGTGGTTTGATGTATATCTATTAATCAATCAAATTTTAGTATACGTCCTCAAAACAATTCCACAAGTATAAAATTTTATGTTCTGGTGCTTTCAAGGACATTTAACAATTATTTGATGAACAACTTTTTTTTGTGTTTTTCAAAAAAAACTGTTGTTATGTCTAATAGATTACAGATAATCGTAAAGATTTCCAAAAAAGAGTACACCATTTCCGCATATTTTGATGCATTTTCTATTTTTACAGAATGTCTCCATAACTGCCAATAACTGTAGACATGAAATCCGTAGAATGGTGGTTTTGGGGACATTCAGATTGAAGCGGAATCGACAGTTATCATCCAGTTGGCTGAAATTTTAACGATGAATTCTATGAAAAGCAAAGAATCTTATTGAGAACTGCCAGAAAATCCATATCAAAATTCATAAATTCAACTATTTTATCGAATTGAGGTCTAAAAAATTAAGTCCTCAAAACTGCCTTTGTGTGAAAAAAAAAAAAAAGTAACTGGTGGTTTCGGGGACGTGCAATATCAAAACGGATATAATTATGTGAAATGTTATTATGAAGCATAGTGATATTTTTTTTATACTGCAAATTTACTAAGGACGTGTTTGCAGTTTGAATTGGATCGTGAAAATGCATTCAGTGCAGTAATGTTGCTTTTTTATCAAAAGTCCTTGAAACCTCTATTAAATTGGAAAATGATGTTCTTGGAATGGAGGTTTCAGGGACACACGAAAAAATTCATATTTTGATCATTAATTGGATTTTTTTAATGAATCATCACCATTTATAGTTTAAGATGGAATCAATTAAAGATTTATCGGTCGTACAACCTACTTCACATTTTAATTTATAAAATTTATACCCGGTAAAAGAAAAAGTCCTCAAAACCACCATTCTATATATGAAGTAGTCCCCGAAACCGGCACTATATATATATATAGATTATATTATATATATATATATATACATATATATATATATATTTACATTTTTATTTAGTTTTTTTTTTCTCATCCACGACTTTTATTGTTTACGTGTCAGTTTTTGTTGTATCATGTTAATCATTGTTGTGACTTTCACTGTTCGATCCCATAGCCCAATTCAGGTACACTAATTTTTTCTATAAGTTCTAATTAATTTTTTCTTTGAATAAATTTTTATTTTATTTTAATTTTTTATCCATCTTTTTTGTTTTATTTTTTTCAAACTCAGATGATTTTTTAGAATATTGTCAATATCCTTGTTTAAAAATTAATTAGTTTTTTTTTTTTTTCAGTAGAAGGCTCTTGTTGTCGACTCGTCTAAATTCACCTCCTCAAGCCGCCACTACGTTGTTTCAGTCTCATTCATTTGTATAAAATGCAGCGGTAGATGTTGGAGTTTTATTGGGCATTCAACTTTTGACGTGTTTTCCTCCTTCTTTGGTTTATTATTAAACACGTTTTTATTCAATTATTTGAAGTCATTGATCATTTATTCATTTTTTATTTTTATTGGTTTATTTTTTTGGTAGTTTGAGAAAAAAATGAAAAAGAAAAAACAATCGCAAAAATTATAGCGTGTTTCGTTAATATTAAAATTTAAATTATTGATCAGCTTCATCAAGGCTCACTGGTTCAGCAGTTCTTCTTTATAAAATAAACTTGATAAAATGATTGGAAAAGAATAAATTTTTTTTTTTCGTGTTTCTCTAATTTTTTTTCTTTATCAAATTTATCTTAAAATTAAACTGATGAATCGAATGAACTTTAAATGATATTGGAAAAAAAATATTAACATACCTGTGAATTATCATATTTAAATCTTTTCCATATTGATGCTTTTTTTTCTGGCAACGGATTACTATTCCCAGCGTCGAGATCCGATGCACTATAGTTAGGATTTGAAAATGTCAGTACATTTTTACGATTAGGATACATATATTTGTCCTGTTTTGGTTTTCTTTGACAAACAAGATAAACGATGGCAATTATCATTATGATTGTAATTATCGTGATAATGATAATTGATATTGTTATTGTTGTGTAACTTTTCTCTTTATTTGTTTTAAATTTTTTAAATTTATCATCACTATCGTGATGGGTAACTCTGTTACTTATTTCTTGTTGTTTATCTTCCTCAATGTGCTCGTCATATTCACGATCATTTTCAGTTCCCGGCTTTCTAATCGGAACCAGCATTTTAGATTCTATAAGTTATTTTTGCAAAAGTCAATGTTAATTTTCCGTACTTACTGAGGAATTTTTCATGAAAATTACTATTATTATCGTATTTTTTGGTTCTTACTTGTTGAACAACTTTGATCAATAGCATCTGGACAAGCACACGTATAATTTCTTCTAGCAAACAAACAGAGGTGACTGCATCCACCATTATCAACTACACATGGACTCCATCCTTTTTGACGATCTTTTGAGACTGCTTTTATTCCAGTGACTTCTTTCATCGAAATCCTTATATTTATTCTGCCATTACCAGTTGCTTTATCAGCTCGTTGAATTATCTCCTGATCCCATCCAGCCCAAAATATATATTCTCCGTACTAGAAAATAGTAATAACAATAGTTTCTTATGATAATCGGTTTAAAATTGTTTCAAAATAATTATTTACCTGTGACAATCCATAAGGTCTGTTCGCAATAGGAACAATTTGAACACGATAGTTACCATTTAAATCTGCCATTTCAATTCTATTCTTCATAGTATCAGCCCAATAAATCTTTTTACTATCAAAATCAATACTAAGTCCATTTGGATAAGACAAATCAGTTGAAATGATGGTTTTTTTGTTTGTTCCATCCAGATAAGATCGTAGGATACTTCGATGATTTCCCCATTCAGTCCAAAAGAGGTATCCAAGTTTGGGAAAGACAGCAATTGACCAAGGATTATCCAAGTCTGTTAAGAGTATTTTTCGACAACTGCCATCTAATTTTGCGACTTCAATAATTTTTTTCTTTGTCACTGTCCAGTAAACATTGTCAGCTAGCCAATCAATAGCCAATTTAAAAGGTGATGCATCAGCATAACCAGACTCTGATATGATTGTTCTGACATCAGAAAAATTATGCATGTTAACTGTTTGTATAACGTGAAGATGGATATCCGTGTAGATAATTAATTTTTTTTTCCAATGAAAATCAGCTGAATAAACATTGTGATTATTTTTGATTGGTAGACTGACTTCCCATTTTTCCGGAGTGTCAAATGACATTCGAGCGAGGGTTTTACGAGCAGCAAAAAGAAGGTAATTTAGTGGCCCTGTTTCACATGTTTTTTGGTCACTTTTGAGAAGAATCCCTGTTGGGCAGGCACAACTATAATTACGTGGATTACGGAGACAGAGGTGAGAGCAATGACCATTTTTTATTTTGCAAACATCGTCTTGACCTTTTATATCTTGTGTCTAGAAAATTGTTTAAAAAATGATAGTGTAATAAAAATACAACTAATTTTTCATGTTTAATTCTTTAAAGTGATTTGATACAATTCTTTTTTACTCACACTTATTGTTCTGACATCCATTATTCCATCAAGTTTGTTAACAATAACTTTAGCATCTTTTCCGGTATATTTATTGGCCTGATGAATTGATTTTGTTTGCCAATCACTCCAGTACAAAAGATCCCCCATTATAGAGAGACCATATGGATGTTGAACTCCTTTCATTAGCACTTTTCTGTTTGATCCATCAAGATCAGATGTTTCAATAAGTTTTTTTTTGGCATCATTCCAGTAGAGTTTGTCTGTTTGTATATCGATTGTCAGACCATTTGGCCAGACAAGATCTTCAGTAATGACGGTCGATCTTTCTTCACCATCCATATTTGCTCGTTCTATCCTTGCATTATTACCCCAGTCTGTCCAGAACATAAGACCTTTTGCGTAGTACAAAGCAATTGCTCGAGGATTATCAAGACCAGACCAAATTAAAACCTTTCGGTTTGTTCCATTAAGTTCAGATACTTCGATGCTGTTCAAACCAGCATCAGACCAGTAAAGCTAAAAAAAAAAAAAGAAAAAATCAAAAATTTATGTGAAAAGTTTAATTCAACTAATTACCTTTCGACCAATCACATCTACCACAAGACTGTCAACAGCATCAATACTTGAATTAATGATAATTTGCGAAGACTTTCCATCAAAACTTGTCTTTGCAATAATATCTGATCCTGGATCAGTATAATAAACATCGCCTTTTTTCCAGTCGACGTCTACACCACTTGCATTTTTCAAAAAATCAATAGACAATACAACATCCACCTTATAATCAACATCAAATGATATCACACGAATGTCCACTCGATGCGCGAAAATAAGAAAACTAGCTGGCATGGATCGGCACTGTTTCTGATTCTGCAAAATTAAAGTTGTCGAGTTGAAAAAATGAACAATAAAAAAATTAATATTTATATAAAATAGAAAAACCCACTTTTTTGAATGTTAAACCAGTAGGACAACCACAAGAATAGCTTCCCATTGATTTATCTGGTACAAGAAGACACAAATGTGAGCACCCACCATTTTCACGAGCACAAGGATTTGTAACAACTGGTCGATTCCTATGAAATGTTCTAACATCCATAAGCCCAGATATATTTGATCGTACGACAGTTGAATTTTCACCATTGTCCTTGTTGGCACAGTGAATACTTTTAGTGTCCCAATCCGTCCAGTAAACTTTGTTTTGATGAATCACCAAACCGAATGGATGTGGCAGGTCTGATTGCAATCGAACACGCGTAGGTTTAGTATTTGTATCCATATTGATGTATTCAATACTTTTCATGCCACCATCTGCCCAGTAAAGTCGTCGCGTTTCAAAATCAATTGCTAAACCATTTGGCCAAATTACATTTTCACCAATCAACACCGATCTTTTATGGCCGTCCATAGCTACTCTTTCAATTTTCGGTTTTATTCCCCAATCACTAAAGTACATCCAGCCAACTAAAATCAAAAGAATTTTCAAATCAAATTTAATCAAAAAAAAAAAAAAAAAAANAAAAAAAAAAAAAAAAAAGACCTAAAAAAATAGTAATATTCGTTGGGGCTTGTGATCCACGATACTTATTGAAAACTAAGTCACTTTTCACATTGTCTCTTATAAGAAATACGATTTTCGTGTGAAAATAGACTCCTTAAATGACAATATAAGAAAACAACAATATGATATCGCGATGAAAAGCTCAAAAGATAATAAAATTGAATAAAATAGTCCATAGAGAAAAAGTACAGAGGTTTGGAAATTTTATTTTTTTTTATCAATAAATGAAGTACGGAAAAATTCATCTAAACGAGTATGATATATGATGTTTATGACATTATGATCTACGGTTGGCAACACATCGTATTGTGATTTACCATGTTTTCGGATGTAAGTTTGGAAGTGCCACTAGTAAATCCAGGTATACTGTTTAGTTATGGTTTAAAAAAAAAATGAAATCAATAAAAGCTGATGTAGAATAATGTTTTTAATAATTAATTATAAAAAGTTCAAACGATAAGAGAAAAAAAAAACATACCCAGATCACATTCAAATCACGTTTTTACGCAGGCGAAGCCATACGTGTTAAAACCACTTGCAAAAAATAGTAATGTTTATATCTTCTAACCTATTCGAGATCGAGAATTTGAAATAGGCTTAAATTAAAGGTATTGAAAATATCTGCAGCCAAGGATATGAAAGAAAAAATATTAATAATCAGTTAACTAATTGTTAATAAAAATAGATAATGAAAAAATGTATATATTATGAATCTATATCAGGAGACTTGGTAGAGTCTCGACTTATTTTTTCCCAGCGCGAGAGATGTTACCGGGTAATCATATAAATAGGTTGCGTGTGTGTGACGTCACAATTCTTTATTCATTTAATAACTCCTTAAATATCAATTTTAAATTCAAAGTAAAAATAGTTTCTTTATTAATATTGATGTTCTCCTATCCAATAAGCCGATCCTTGAATTTTTCCGATGAATAATAAAATAGATACAGTTTTGACTAAAAAAGATTCTTCAAACTTAAAAATGCTTCAATTCGTCGCGTTCACTTTCCGTCTTCAACATTGCCGGTCTGATCTCTTCGTTTATCTCTACGTCCTCTTTTATACATGCATCGGTGCTATCTTCATGTCACTTCACATCAATACGTACGCATACTTACATACGGATACGCACATCGGATTGGATCACTGTTTACACGGATGGCTTGGCGCGCGATAGATTTTTTTTTTTTGTTTTTGAATAAATAATAAACTATTGTTTAAAATTTCTAACCGGAATTTTACTAAATACACTTGTGTTCTACGTACTTGAAACTTTGTTTTAATAATTTTCATTTTCAAAAAAAAATTTTTTCATTGTTTTTAGAAAATTGAAAACTAAGGATTTTCCCCAGAATAGCGTCTAATTGAACAAAAGAAGTGAAATAACATCAAAATAAAAATTCCCAATTTTTATATACAAAAGTGACGCATTTTTTCTTTTTTTAATAAAACAAAAGATGTAAAATAAAAAAAAAATATGAATAAACGTGATTTTATTCCATTCCATGTTCACAGGTGTGTCTCAATTATATCATGTTTTATTATAATAATAAGAGGATCGATAGACTGTGCTTAACTATTAGATGATGTTATTATTATTGATCAAGACAAAAATAGCAAGCTTTGTGAATTTTCCCCTTTTTTAATAAAAAAAAGTCTAGATTCATTAATCATGCCAAAATTTCACTCCTTTGTTAAAAAACAATTATCTAATTAACAGTAAAGACATCTAGATGCCTCACTTCAGCATATTAATTTTTCTCACCAATTTTTAATTGTAAATAATAATTTTATTATTTACTGAATATCAATGTAATTTATCATTAAGTAAATTTGTAATTTATAGGCATTTTTTAATTTTCAATTTTTAATTTATAAGCATTTTTTAAAAAAAAAAGAAAAAAAAAAAAAAATTTATCAGTCAACAGATAATCTAACTAATTTTAATATGTATAAATGTTACAAATTGTATATCAGTACCCTGTTAATGTAGTAATCTGTTGGGACTGTCAATAAATAAATAAATAAATTAAATTAAATAAATTAATAAAAAAATTAGGCGGTTATCTTACGATAGTTTAAAAATTTGATTTTGTAATTTTGAAAAAACTGCCTATTTTTTTTTATTCATATTTTGTTTTCATTTTACATCTTTTGTTTATTAAAAAAGGAAAAAATGAGTCATTTTTGTATATAAAATTAAGAATTTTTATTTTGATGTTATATTGTATATTATTACCAAATATTATGAAAACTAAGAACAAATCATGAATGAAATTTTTTGCGAGGATGGTTTTTTTGACAAGCTCTACAAGATAAAGATTTTTTTTTTATTGTTGCTAGAAATTGGTTAATCAACAGAATATCAGAATTTGGGTTTTTTTAGGCACTTTATAACTTTTTTTAAAATTATCTCACAAAGTTCTATTTGATCTCAAAATTTTCTTCATTAAAATCTCTACAGCCAAGGAGACAATTGTTTATCATTATGAGTGTCATAGCGAACTTTTAACTGAATAAATAGTCTCTAAAAAGTTGGACTTCGAATTTCTATCATATCCTTGTCTGTGGCAATTTTTATAAAGAATTTTTTAAATGGAATACAATTTTTTTGCGTTTTCTTATTCGAAAAATTATTGAGTGTCCAAACGATTACCGATTTATTATTGCCAACGATTTCTTTCAAATGAGACGTTTGAATGCATGCGCTATTAAAAAAATATATTTTGATCGGTAAGTTGGTTTTTTTTTATCGATCTTTCATTTAAACAGTAAAAATAAAATGAAAAAAAATAGTAAGAATTTTTGATCTTAGTAAAAAGATAAGATAACTGTTAACTTTTTTCAAGGTCCCAGGAAAAAATTGCGTAGATCTACGTATATCAAATTAGATCTAACTAGATATAATAAGATCTAAATAGATATGATAAAAACAAAACATAAAAAGATCTGGTAACGTGTGTTGGGGCTGGTGGCCCGCGTTACCCATTGAAAATTGAAAATTTTCAATACTCCGGCTAGGGCCATTGTGGCCGTGTTACGCCATTTTGTAAATAAAATTATGTTTATAAGTTTTTTTTTTTTCTGGTAATAAAGTTTCTGGATGTTTTTCTGGCGGTTTTTTTTTTTTAATACGGCACTGTCAATAACTTCCGATAAAATGCTCGTGGAGACTTCATATAAGGCTCAAATTTAGCGTCATTTAAAACTCTATCACGCTCTAACAGATTCAACTCGTTATTAACTTTTTTTTTCCAAGTAAAATACATCGAAATCGAAAAATGAAAAAAAAAAAACCTTCATTTTTTTTTTTTCCTCAAAAACTATAAATCATAGAAGAATAATTCTATATACAAGTGATGAGTATTCGAAAGACGTATCTTTTGGGCCCTATATGAAGTCGCTGCGATTATTTAATCGAGAGTTATCGATTGAGTAACGTTACGCTAACCATGTAATAACAACGGGAACCTCAATAACTCTTGATAGAAATGTCGTAGGGTTTTCGTTCATAGCTCAAAAAATGCGTCTTTCGAATACCATATATTTTTCTAAAAAATTATTACTCTAGGAAGCATAGTTTTCGAGAAAAAAAAAAAAAACTGTTTTTTTCGATTTTCAGTTTTTTTTTTTTTT
>MKYW01000092.1:349035-366280 GCA_015776835.1 Aphidius ervi
TGATAATGAATATTGATATTAATTGGATATAAATAGAAAACTTAATATCAGTGCAAATCAGTGATGCATACTAACAAAAAAAAATTTTTGTGTGCAATATTGATATGAATAAATATCATAAGATAATTTTTTTTATTAATATATAATTGGATTTTAATGAAATATATTGCATAAAATTGATGAATAATGAAAAAAATAAATGGTTTACGCCAAAAAAATAATCACAAAAAGTTCAAACTTTTGGTTTTTTGGGGTTGGTATGACAAAATCTACAATGTAATAAGCATAGGATTTTATTTAGGACACGCCCCCAAAATCTAGCTATGAAAGTGCCTTAAGGAGATCAACAAAAATTAAAAATCGTGACGTCATAGACTGCTGACTTAAAATACTTATACGGTAAGGTCTCGCGCTAGGGTAAAATTGAGGTGAGACTCTACCGAGTGTCTTGATTAGATCTAAAAGAGGCGTGATCTAATTATATATAAGCATATAATTAGATCTAAGTCGATACAATCAGATCTAATTCTATCCTTAAAGCAGCAAGATCTGTACATATATAAGCACATATAATTACATGTACGAAGATATTATCGGATATACTGGGATCAAGTTAGCTCTAAACACATCCTTGGTAGAAAAAATCTCTCCAGAGTTTCTCCGGATTTCTCTCGAATCGAGACTTCCGGAAATATTTTTCCGGAGTTTTTACGGATTTCCTCCGGATTTTCTTGGAAAAAAATTCCTCATTTAATTTTTCTATGTTAACTTTTATATCTGGTTTTTTTATTGGTTTTTTCATTTTTAAAGATTTGTTTGAAGATTACTCCGTAAATATTTCTGGAAGTCTCCATTGTGTAGAAATCCGGACAGATTTTTTTCACCAAGGATAATTAAAAAACCCATTCGTCGGAGTTTTGAAAGTTTTCAATTTTCAACGGGAAACGATTTCGTGACCAACATTTTTTTATTGGCTTCAGATTAGTAATTGACATTGATTAGTAATTTTTTTTTTTTTTGTTCACGATAACTATTATTCGTACAAAAAAAGTTCCGCGAGCTATCAAGTTTTTAAAAATGCTTTTTAAGTCGTATACAAAGTAACTCAGTTAATTAGTTTGAAAGTCATGAACGTTTATTTTATTTCATTATAGAATTCAATGTTGTGACTGAGCCTTTTGGCTTCTAGCGCTCGTAAATTTATAATTACCAGTCGGATCGACAACAATATCTCGTGGTTTATCAAGTCCTTCATAAACCAGCAATGATCTCATGCTTCCATCGATGTTAGAACACTCAATTCTACTCGTTCCAGCATCAGTCCAGTATAGTTTTTTCGTGACCCAATCCATAGCAAGTCCTGCTGGTGATTCCAAATTATGATTAATAATAATGCTCTGATTAGTTCCATTTAAATGCGCTCGACTGATAGTATCAGATTCAACATCTGTCCAGTAGATCATATCTTCGTTAGCGTCCCAAGTTAGAGCAACAGCACTTTGCACATGATCGACTGGAATAACGGTATCAAACACCCTCGTCGACTGATTAATCGGTATCAATCGAAGATCTCTCTTTCTAGCAAATATCAAAAGATTATCTACTGTAGCAGCACAATTTTTACCGTCGTGTTCGATCTTTAATCCAACTGGACAAACACAACTGTAGCCAGCACTATTCGGCAAACACATGTGTGAACACTTTCCATTGTTTTTTCCGCAATGATTGCTGTACGATGGCTGTCGCTGTTTATGATAACTGTGTAGATCCATGGGAAAGTGTAGTCTAGATCTAATTGTTTTGAATGTCCGACCAGTGATTTTGTTGGCTGATGATATACTTTTGAAATGCCAGTCAGTCCAATAAATTAAATCCTCGAACACTGTTATTGCAAAAGGATGATGAAGTCCTTTGCTGAGTATTTTTCTTCTATCCGTGCCATCTAGTTTAGCAGACAGTATAGCAGGATGTTTTGCATCTGTCCAATATATTTTTTCAGTTGGGTAATCAATTGTTATACCGTTTGGCCATGTTATTGAATCAGTTATTAAGGGAATTCTCCCCGAACCATCCATATCAGCCCGTTCAATTTTAGGATTCGGTCCCCAATCTGTCCAAAAAACGTACCCATAATGCGGATGAACAGCAATTGCTCGTGGCTTATCAAGATCACTTGATATCAAAACATGACGTATTTTCGATTCTAGAGTAATAACTTCAACTCTTCTTGTACCAGAATCCGTCCAAAATAATAAATCATGTATCCAATCAATAGCAACACCACCTGGACTTTCTAATCCCCAGCGTATTACATCATCTGGTGATGAGCCATTCAAATAAACTTTTCTTATAACATCAAGTGATACATCAGACCAGTAAATTACATCTTTTTCATAATGATAATCCATTGCAATGGCATTGTGGAGACTTTTTAATATAGGTGTATATTTTATATCAGTAGCTGGTGATATGTTTATTTTTCTAATATCAACTCGATTTGTCAATATTAAACTCGGATTCCCACCAATGGCTTTACAAGTACGTAAATCTGGTCGTAATACGTAACCAACTATACAATTGCACATAAAAGAACCAACTGTATTTTTGCATAATTGACTACAAACAGGTTCTTTTTCAAATTCACATTCATTGATGTCGTGACATGTTGCATTATCATTTCCTAGTGTATACCCAGATTCACACGAACATGCATTTTTATTATTAACTGTTAATATACATTGTTGTGAACACTTGTCAGTTTTTTTACATGATCGTTTTTTTGGACAGTTGTATTCATCTATAATTTATTTGTAAAAATAAATTTTAAATAAATTCGAGAAAATTTTTAAAATGAGTGTAACAATTGAAACTTGCCTTCTTTTAACGGACAATCTGGAAGACCATCACATTGATGTTTTTTGCTAATGCAGAATGCATGAATGTGAGCTGTTGGAATTTCCAAGTCATGTGTTACAGAGCTTGGAGAAGTTGTATTTGATGATACCGATTTAGCTTTGCAGAGAAATTGAGTTGCATCACAAGCAAGAGGACAACCTTCTTCATCCTCACCGTTTGAACAATCAGGAACACCATCGCAAATCCATTTACGCTGTAAAACATTATTTATAGTCTTCATCAAAACGACTGAGTGTTACCCTAGCGAAAATGCCGACAGTCGGTTTGTGCACTGATCTCATACAAAAACGACACACAACCGACACACGACTATACGGATTTCTGAGTCACGAAAATGAATAGTAAGAAGCATTTAAAAAATAAAATATTATGTCTAAAAATTTCTAAATAATATTCTTATAATTTAAGACACATTAGAATTTTTTTTAAATAATTTTGTCATTGAAAAATTTCAATTCTGTTTGTGTATTAAACGTGAGGTTATGCTGTCAGAATCATCTGTACACGACTGTGAGATTTTACAATTCTCACACAATTCCGACACAATTCCGACACACGACTGTGAGAATTGTAAATCCGACAGACGTACGACAGCATATTTTTATTTTGTATTTTTCAATATAAAAATCATTTTATTAATAAAAATTTAATATAAATAACCATTAATTCAATAATAATATTATAAATTTATTATTGAACAAAAATTTTTATTAATAAAATAATTTTTTACATTGAAAAATACAAAATAAAAATATACTGTCGTACGTCTGTCGGATTTGTGTCGGAATTGTGTAAGAATTGCAAATTCTCACAGACGTTTCCCATTATTTCTTTTGTCAAAATTGTTTAAAAAAAAAAAAAATCTAATATGCCTAAAATTATTTAAATATTATAACTTTATTATTGAATAAAAATTTTTATTAATAAAATGATTTTTTATATTGAAAAATAAAAAATAAAAATATACTGTCGTACGTCTGTCGGATATGTGTCGGAATTGTGTCGGATTTACAATTCTCACAGTCGTGTGTCGGAATTGTGTCGGAATTGTGTGAGAATTGTAAAATCTCACAGTCATGTACAGATGATTCTGACAGCATAACCTCACTTTTAATACACAAACAGAATTGAAATTTTTCAATGACAAAATTATTTAAAAAAAATTCTAATGTGTCATAAATTATAAGAATATTATTTAGAAATTTTTAGACATAATATTTTATTTTTTAAATGCTTCTCACTATTCATTTTCGTGACTCAGAAATCCTTATAGTCGTGTGTCAGTTTTGTGTCGTTTTTGTATGAGATCAGTGCACAAACTGACTGTCGGATTGGTGTCGGATTGGTATTGTCATTTTCGCTAGGGATACTAGAGAATTTGTAAATCGATAGATAAAATATCATTTACAAATCTATATTGATAAAATAATTAGTGAACAAACCGGTACGCAAGTTCCCGAGTTACACATAAATTCATCAGTTACTGAACAGCTTCGGCTCGTTGGATCCTGACAGTTTGTCTCATCTTCACCATCCTTGCAATCATTTTGTCCATCACAAATATGTATTTTACTGATGCACTGACTATTTCGACACCTTAATTTTAGCAAAACCACCATTAATTTATTACTTATTATATTAAAATCAGTTGAATAAATCAAAATAATAATTATCAGAATTGAAATTACTTGAATTGATTTCCATGACAATTATCAAATACACTTGGGCAATTTTCTTCATCACTAGCATCACCGCAATCATCATTACCATCACATCTGAATTCTTTTCTAATACATCTTGGTGTTGAACACTCAAAATAATTTTCAGTGCAATGAACCTCTCGGAGCCCATCTAAAGAATTTTTTTTTGTTTTTATGTATTAGCCATGTTAATAATAAAATAATATTTGAAATAAAAACATTTCAATTATCAGTATTTTGCGATACTTACGGCAATTATCTTCATCAGAACCATCATCACAATCACGGTCTCCGTCACACATGTAAATTTTGAGAACACAAGTACCATCTGGACATGTATGCTCATCATCTTCACACTTTCTGTAATAAATAAATGTATGAAACCATATGGATTATAAAAATAAACATGTATATTTTATACCCTGGTGGAAATAATTTGTCCGAATTTTCCGTAATCACTTCGTATTATTGCGGATTTTATCCAGAATTGGCCAATTTAAATATGCCGAGATATTTTTTACACCTGTATACCAGTATGGTATAGAACTTTAAATTTTCAAGTTAAAACAAAATGGCCTGATGTTTTATTGATGGGATGACACTATATGGGATTCTTTCAGAAAGCCCCCTCTCCATTACTGAACTTCAAAATGGTCGATTCCGAGTTGGAAATTCAGAAAAATGAAGTATCCTCCAGTATCCCTGCTTTAACCCTATCCCAGATAAACACGAATAGTTTTTGTTTGTATTATTAACACACGATTTTAATAATTATCTAACAACACTAATAAACAAATGGCTACCATAAGAATAACTTGAATAACTACTAAACTTCCACTATCTTAAAGTTATGGAATGAGAATGTTTTCGAACGGATGGACCCCTGGTGTGTTGAGAAAGATACTTAGAACATGAGTGTCTTCGTAGCCGAGAGATTAAGGCAGTTGACCGGAAATCAATAATCGTAGGTTTTATTTCCACTGAGCGCAGCTTACTTTTTTATTAAAAAAAAAAATCAGCTATCGAATTTTCTATTCCATTATATTACCTTGTTATCAAACAGTAAAGAATTTTTAAAATTTTAATAATAACTATACGCTTACTTATTTTCAGCACAATACTCTTCATCAGAAAAATCTCTACAATCGTTTTCACCATCACACTGCCATGATTTTTGTACACACAGACCATTGCGACATTCAAATTGATCACCAGTACAATTTTCCTTAGTACCACAGTGAGATTCATCCGAGTAATCGCCACAATCATCGTCACCATCACACAACCATTGTTCGGATATACAGTAGCCAGACTCGGGACATAAGAGATTTCGTTCCCCATGGCAAGTACCGTTATTTTTTCTTGCTGCGAATACTTCATCGCAGTACTGTTCGTCTTCACCATTTTCACAATCAATCTAATTACAATGAATAAATATTTCTATTTAAAAATTCATGATTAATCAATTGATTTTAGGAAAATCTTAATACTTGGTTGACTTACTGAACCGTCACAACGAAGATCCAAGTCGATACAATCGCATGTGTCGATACATTTAAACTGATCACTACCACAACTATATTTGCAGGATGTTGTCAACATTGGGTTGGAATCATTTTCATCTTCGAGGTCATGAATAAGTGTCTTTCGATCAATGGGTTTGGCATCACCTCCATGAGCCGGTTCATGTAGTATCCTCAATCTGTCTTCAACTCTCGTATCATATTCTATTCATTGAAAGTTATATTTATATATACATTTCTTGTTTTTCTGACAAATAAAAAAATATTTTATTTTAGTTACTGTATAATATATTCATACTGTCTGAATAATAACCATAAAGCCCAGCACTCTGTTCATCTCGATTTCGTTCAAAAGCACGACGTTGAAAATTGTTGATTGTTCCCCGTAATCTCATTCCGGGTGCACCATTTCGATAACTTCGACTATCAGTTGGTCTATTGTCTTCAGGTACATACAGAGGTTGCTTAGGGTCAAAATGTGGGAGAAATTCCATTGAATCTTGATTATCAGTTGAGTATCGATATTCATGATCGAGAAATTTATGGAGACGTTGATTTTCTATTTAAAAAATGAAAATTTTCATTGTTATTATTATTATTGGATGATACTTTTCCGGTTAAATAATTAATTTAAATAATTTTTGCCATTGTTGTTATTGTTCTTGCTAACATCGTTTCTTGATTTATGTGATTTTTTAATTTCTGTATCATTAGTGGCTGGTGTCGATCGCATAAAATTACGATCAGGTTGACGCAATTTTCCACTGCCAAACATTTGTCTAGCTGCTCCTCGATTAACTGGTGGATAAGTTGTTTTCTCTTGTCCATTTGAGTAGCCTAAAATTAAAACAAAAATATAAAAGCAACTAAACACTTTGTTAGAATATTTAGATTTGAATATTGTATTTTAATTTATTATTTTAATTAATTATTTTAATTAATTATTTCAACTTCAATTTAATATCAATTTAATTAGATCTCAAATATATTTAGGTAGGTTTAAATAATCAAACAATGTAGATATAAATTATATATGTTTCTTTTAATGGCAAAGCTACGTATAAACGATCATGTCAATGCAATGTCCAGACCAAGACTAAAGACTCATATCTTAAATATATCAACCAAAATGTTCGTTACTAACCAATACTTTATGACCCATTCTGACCTCACAAATATTCCAGGAAAACATTCAGGGCCACACGTGTACTAGTTCATATTTCAATCACACCATAGGCACATACAATCTCATCCAGATATTCAACATAAAATAAAATATAAAATAATCTTTATTTTGTTTCACTATTACTTCTTGGATAAACTAAAATTATTGAATAAATAATATCAAATTTCCAACACACTTAAATTTATAATTTTCGACTGATTAATTAATCGAGTATTGATTTATTATTGAATAAGGGAATTGTTCTTGGTTTGATTTATGGAAGTATTGAAATTATTGATGAATTTTTGTGAATTGTGATAGTTTTCGTTCATATCTATTATAGATATTGTTGACCTGTATGTATATATATTGATATGAATATATAAATTCATATATAGTCAGATTATAATTTGAAAGGGCACAAAATCCCCGGTTCATGAATGGTTTTTGCGAATCAAGACTTTGTGTGGGCGATAAAGTTTCATTCACAGTGTTGACGTTTGCGCACTTGTCTAGATCGATATACTCCAAGCGACACACACCCTTTTCAGTACAGATAAATAAATAGAATTTATTGATTAATTTACCAAATATTTTGATATAACCAATTTATAATTTTTTTTTTTTTTTTATTTATAATTGCCACGTTAAAAGACTCATAAGTGATTTAGACTCTAACAAGTCCGTATTGAAAAAATAGAACTCGAAAGCAAAAGCAAGTGACTTGGTTTAGAATTATTATAAATAGCTTTCACATGGATTTAAGTGTATTGAGTGACTTAAGATGTTTTAAGGGTAACTGAAATATTGATCACGATTATACTTAGAATAGTTTATTGTAAAAAAATAAAAATAGCTAAATTACAAAATTTATGTTTCGATAATTACCTAGGATGGCTACTAATACAGCAGGAATCAAAATGTTCATTGTGATATTTTTGTATTTAAATCCATTAATTCTCTTAAGGTTTATTGTACTTTTCCAGGAACATATCTATGACAAATTTCTATTATTAAATAAAAAAAAACTTGATTTACTATCTATTTATGCGACCATAAATTTTTTTACCTTGATTTTTAAAAAACTCGAATAATTTTTTATAATCTTACTTCAAGTTATATATAACACACTTATCTCGAACTTTTTAATCATAATTATTACTCATTGTTTTGAATTTATTGCTTTAAGTTCATTTCAGGAATATACGTGTGTTTTGAGAATTTAAAATGCAAATGAATGTCACAATTTTTCGTTTTTTCATTTTAGGCATAAAAATTTCTTGATTTGAACAATTTTTTTTTTTTTGTTGTATTATAATATAGATGAAAAATGGTTTGTTGATATCTTTTATGTTCTATCAACTTTTCATTAAACAAAATTCATTATCCGATTGTTTACTAATTATAAAATAAAAATAGACTGCTCCAAATTTATCAAGTTAAATAACTGTTCTAAACAGGAGTACAATATTTGTTAAACTGAGTTTTGTAGACACCTATCTACCAGAACTTGGTTATTATGAGAGAAAATTCGAGCGCAGGCGTTCATGCGTCGCATCGCTTTTTTGGATGAGCTGCTGGAGAGATATAATACAGGTCCAGGAAAAGAAGTTATGAGCCGCTTTCGCAGTCTACAGATGGGTTAACATTATATAGTATAGTATAGGGAAAAGAAACGTTGAACTTTACCAAATAAAGTTAGCTGTGGACTGAAAAACCGGCCAAACATCGATTTTCAATCGATCAAACAATATTGAACTCGATGGTTACAGCGTTAGACCGGTGCATCTGAAAGGCGATTGAAGGGGACTTTACACGGAGGAAAAAAAAACGGTAGATATTACAGAACTAGAAGTTTAATTTACATTTTTTTCCGTATTTTTTGACATGATATCAAAAAAATGTGAAATTTGAATTTGTACGGATACAAGACATATTGATGTCCTAATGTCGACAAAAAATGTAAAATTTACAAAGAAGAAACGGTAAAGTTTACGTTTTCCAAGTTTTTGTTTTCTAAAAATGGTTCTAATGACGAATGGATAAACGTCGGTGTTAACTTGTTGAAACTTAAAAAAAATGAAGAAGCTCTGTGGTCTAGAGGTTAAGGTGTTGCCCGTTAAGCAAGAGGACTCGGGTTCAAATGCCGGCGGAAGAACTTCTCATTTTTTCTGAGTTTCTGTTTTTCAAAAGTGGAATTGATGTAGATTACCATTTAATTTTTTTTGGCTACATTAATTCCTTAGCTCCATCTTCTCCTTAGCTACTGCTTTTCCTTGGTACTTTAATTTTATTTGTTACATAAATAAAATACCAAGGAAAAACATAAGCTAAGGAAAAGATGGAGCTAAGAAATTAATGTAGCTTACCATTTCATTTTTTTTGGTTACATTAAATTCTCAGCTCCATCTTTCCTTCAGCTACTGCTTTTCCTTGGTAAATAAATTAAATAAAATGAATTACATGGAGTTTATTAATTAAATCAATAAAATACCAAGGAAAAACAGTAGCTAAAAAAAAGATAGAGCTAAGGGATTAATGAAGCTTACTATTTAGTTTTTTTTTGCTCCATGATTCCTTAGATCCATCTTTTCCTTAGCTTCTGTTTTTGCTTGGTATTTTATTTATTAATTAAAATTTATTGATTATTGAAATCAATTGCAATAATTATATTTGTGAAATGAATAAAATACCAAGGTAAAACCGTAGATAAGGAAAAGATGGAGCTAGAAACTAATATAGCTTACCATTTTATTTTTTTTGGCTACATTTATTCCTTAGCTCCATCTTCTCTTGAGCTACTGTTTTATCTTGGTATTTCAGTTTATTAAAATGAATTGCATTTATTTGTTTTGTTTAATGAATCAAATACCAAGGAAAAACAGTAGATAAGGAAAAGATAGAAATAATTTATTCATTAAACAAATGCAATTTATTTCAATAAATTGACTCACCAAAGAAAAGCAATAGCTAAGGAAAAGATGGAGCTGAGAAACTAATCTATAGCCAAGATTGATTTTTTTTTATTCTTTCGACATATATAAATATATTAAAAGCCGCTGTTATGTAATCAATAACGAAAATACGTTTGTTCAATAATATATAACAGAAATTTTTTTTTTTTATAAATTAAGAAAATACATTTCGGGGTAAATGAAACAAATAAAATTTATATATCGGCCGAGTGTCGCTTGATTCTTAGATTGCCAAGATTATAATGAATATTTAAGGAGAACAAATTTTCGTTATCTTTCATTGTTGCTGCTGTGGTTAAGTAAGGCACGAACGTGGTGACCAGTAACACAATTAAGTGTGGCTACACGCTACAGAAACAATAACCCTGGGACACATATATGTGTATATATTTTTTTTTAAGTTTTATTGAACTCGGCTAATCTAAGTTCCTTTTTTTAAATTTTTTTTAAAGGTACAATCATAGCTACGTTTCAACAATCAGAATTTCTTAAAATTTATACAGTAGATAGTTGAAATATTAATGCATCGTTTTGTGAAATCAGTTTTCTTGTTATAAACCTTTTTTTTTTTTAATAGTTTTCAAAAGTTGACTTATACATGGGCTCTTATGGGAGGCAATGTTTGAAATTTCTTTGAACATAACTAAATTACATTTCTAACAATCACTTTTTTTTCAAAAACTATTGAATAATAGTAAAAATAATGAGGGATTTTTTAATGTTCAGTTCACATGGGGTTTTCATACTGCTTTTTGAGTAATAATTAAAATTATCTATCGAAAACATGGATTTTACTGATTTTTCAATAAGGAGCCATGATAACTGGGCAATATTGAAATAGAGGGAAAATTTAAACTTGCACAAAAAAAACTCAATTACAAAATAATGGAGCATCATAAATGCAAGTGTTATTAAAAATATTATTAAAAATGTTTTTATTAACTATATAAAACTACGATTACTAAATCATATTAATATAAATTCGATATATATAGAAAACTTGATATCATTGCAAATCAGTGATGCATACTAACAAAAAAAAATTTTTGTGTGCAATATTGAAATGAATAAATATCATGAGATAATTTTTTTTATTCATATATAATTGATTTTTATTGAAATATATTGCATAAAATTGATAAATAAGTGAAAACATAAATGGTTTACGCAAAAATAAGGCAATTGCCGAGTTCGTTCCAGCTTCCACGAAATAGTCAGATTAATTTTGGAGAGCGGGGTATTTTCATCCGACTTCGTTCCTGAAAAAAAATCCGAGTTCGTTCCAATCGTTTCCCCTACCGTGTTCCTTCCACTTTGCCACAATTTAGTTTTTTTTTGTATTACTTAGATATTATTTTTTCCGTAGCTAGATTTTTTCCTTAGCTAGATTTTTTACTCAGCTTTAATTATAGGCAAACACACAATATCTACATAATTTTACCAGCTTAATTTTTCTCTCAGCTAAAACTTTTCCTTGGCTAAATTTTATACTTAGCTAGATTTTTTATTTAGCCTTAATTATAGCCAAATAATTAATATCTACATTATTTTAGATAGTCATAAGCCTGGAGAAAATGTGAAGAAAAATGTTCAGGAAGGGGTATTCAAAACTAGAATAGGGGAATTTGCGATAGGAACGAACTTGGCTGCAATAGTACCACCCCCAGGAACGAAGTCGGATTATTTTTTGACCGTAATCCGGCTTAGGAACGAACTCAGTAGCAGCCCACTGAATTTGGGTGCGTCCTACTCATCGTTAACTGGGAAGCCTCGCTTATCCTTAAAATAAAAAAACTCAAAATCCTTATTCTTTCATTGATTTATCATAGTTTTATTACAGATAACAACAAAACTGATGATTATTATTAATTGAATAACAAATCAAATTGATTTTTAGGTAATTTTGTATTCTAACCCGGCCCGACCGCTTTTTAGCCTCAATACGAGTCGAAAGGAGACTAAAACGAGGCTGGAACAAGTTAGAATAAAAAAAATTTGAAAAAACTTAAAATTGTTATTCTTTTATTGATTTATCAAAGTTTTATTATAGATAACAACAAAACTAATAAATATTATTATTTAACTAACAAATTAAATTGATTTTTGAGGATTTTTGTATTCTAACTAGGCCGACTGCTTTTTAGCCTCGATTCGACGTCGAAACGAGACTAAAACGAGTTTTAAAAAAAAATGGTGTAAGAAAAATTAAAATTACCCGAGTAGAAATTCAGGTCAGGTTCGGATCAAGACCTGGTCAGGCTTGCCTGATTTCAAATCCAATCTGGATCCAGATACTGGATCTGAACCTGATCAGGATGTAACGCTTTTTCGTAAAGTTCAGATCCAGAATGGATCAGTATACCTGATCAGGCTGAGGTAAAGATACAGAATCCATAATGGATCCAGATTCTGGATCCAAACTTGATCAGGATGTAACGTTTTTTCGTAAGGTTCGGATCTAGATTGGATCCGGATACCTGATCAGGCTGTGGTAAAGATACATGATTTATTCAAAAATAAAAAAAAAATTACTATTTTCAAATTAATTTTTTTTTTTTAATTTGAAAACTAACGCTTAACATTATACGGATAAACATTATTATTACAAACTGACCTAACTGATAATTTACCTAACTAAATATTTTAAGTTGGGAAAACATTATCTACACGACCGGGGTTTGAACCCTTCGACACGGGATTACGACGCTAGTACTTGACACGCTCGGCCATTGAGGCATTCGATATTTAGTACTAACTTTTTGTTCTCATATAGGTTCTACAAATTGCCTGGTCAGGATAGCATCAGGCTATCTCAGGATTTTATCCTAAATAGGGATAGCCTGATCCATTCTGGATCAAGATTTGATCGAGAAAGAAATATTGAATTTATTTTTTTTTCAAATAATTTTTTCTTGATCCAGTCTTGATCCAGAATGGACTAAGGATAAAATAGAGATAGCCTGATGCTAGCCTGACCAGGTAATTTGTAAAATTCAAAGAAGCAAATTTGATACTTTTTTCTTTATCCATTTTGGATCCAGCAAGCCTTACTCCATCCCTAATAGAGACAGCCTGATCCATTCTTGATCAAGACTTGATCAAGAAAAAAATATTTGAAAAAAAAATAAATTATATACGTTTACCTTGTTCAAGTTCTGATCCGGACTGGATCAGGCTATCCCTATTAAGGAAAAGATGTAGGTCTTCCAGCTTTGATCAGGATGTGATAGAGTTACTTGAATAGGGATAGCTTTACGATATCCTGATCAGGCCTGGATCAGTGTTCAGGCTATTCTGAACAAGTTTCTACTCGGGATAATATATCTTCGTTTATTCATCATAGCTCCATCATAGATAACAACAAAACTAATAATTATAATTAATTGAATAACAAATTAAATGTCCGAGGAAAAGCAGTAGCTAAGGAAAAGATGTAGCTAAGTAATAAATGTTCCTCACCACATTATTTTTTTATCGTCAGTAACCGTCATAATTTTCGTCATTTTTGTGAAATTCGTCTATATAGTTGTAAAATTGACCGTCAGAAAATAAAATGTCATAGTTTTGTCAGAAATCTCACGGTCGCAATCGGTCACAAATTTTCAGCCCGTCATTTTTTTTGACGGACCGAATGACGTGACCGTCCAATGACGGTTACAAAATTTTTTTTACATCACTAGTTAGAATAGGAAAATACTCAGTAACAAATTTAATTTGTTATTTCATCAATAATAATTACTGGTTTCGTTGTAATCTATAAAAAAACTATGATCAATTAATAAAAGAGCAACAGTTCTAAGTTTTTCCCAACTTTTTTTGATTTTAAGTCGTTTTAGCTTCGTTTTGACGTCGATCCAACATTCCGACCTAGAATAGAGCTCGCAGCTGACGTCGATGCAAGCGTAAAGCTTGAAAAGTAGCATCGATCGATGTCGACCTGAGGTTGAATTTCTACCTGGGTTATTTGACGAAATTTGCTATTGAGCTGGTAAAGTAGAATTGAGACCAATACTGTAGAAAATCAATGGGATTATCATATGATATCAACATAACTCGACCTTGTCTGGGGAATCGGGAGGAACTAGACTGCCAAATGAGCCCCTACCGAAATACACGTAGTGCTATTCCCCTGCCGTTGGTGGCAATTGCTCCTAATACTACCCCACGATCCGTTGGCTGCCGTTATATACTAGCTGGCTCCCTCCTGGCAGTAAGAGAGGAGGATATTGAAAAATCGTTGATCCCATAGCAACCGAAGCTTCTACTTTATCGGTAGAAAAATGAGTTACAAAGTATACATCTAAGAAATTTATTTTTTTTTATTACGAGAAACGAATGGCGCGCTTCGCGTGCCTGTATTTTTTTACACGTTTTCAAGATTATGAACGTATATTATTTAGACAACCCGTATATATTTTTTTCCTCCAAATTTTAAATCTTAATTTTAATTATTTCTTTTTGATTTTATATAATTCGCTACAAATAGAAAACGATATCTTGAATTTTTTGACAGCTGAACGTATAAAAAAAAAAAAATTTTAAATGCAATTTTTGAGATTATCACTGAGAAAAATATCCTGCGTCTTTTACACAGAAAATAATGTAAAATTTAAGACCATATTAAAATATTGTAAGAATTTATTTTTTTTTTTAAGTAATCGAGTGTTTCACGTATTTTTGTGTATAGTTTACTTTATTTTTGTAGAAGTGTTGTTTTACAAACTGAAACTGCGAGAATTAAATTTTTTGTTGTAATAATTTACTCTGAATCGCGAATCGAATTTCGCATTTTACACTGCAACTGCTGCCCGTAAACAGAATATTTTAAAATCCATTTTTCATAAGATTATAAATCTATTATTGAACAACACCCAAATATTATTTTATTATAAGTTTTAAAACTTAATATTATTTATTTTATTCCTTTAAATTTTATAATTGACCATAAATCGCGAATGAAACCTGGATTTTCCAGTGCAAGTCAAGCCTTTCGAAAAAAATATTTCTCCCGAACATCTATCCATTCAGTTCTTAAGCCTAATTTTAATTATATTAATTTTTTGTTCAATATAATAATTAGCTATGCCTTGCAATCAAAACTGATATTTTTGCTGCAGAGAAAACTTATCAAAAAAATATTTGCTAATGCAATTTTAGTGAGATCATGACTTATATCAAGACAACACCTACATATTATTACATATTATTATTTATGAATAGTTGTATCTCGTTCGCACTCATAGAAATATTATGTTTCTAAATGCCATCCGCAAGAGGTCTCTCGATATGCGCGGGTAACACCTTAAATAGACGGATATATATTAGGCTGATTTGATTTTTTTTTAAATTTATTTATTTCAAAGACACTCTCGGAATATCTTCGGTCAAAAAATGACTCAGTTAAAATTTCTCCCTAAAAAAAAATCTTGTAGAGGGTGCTGTCCTCAAATTTAGTTTTTCCATTTAAATAACATAGGAAAGTGACGACAATTCCAAATAATCTAACCTACTGCTTCGAATTCAAAACTAATGATATTTAGACAAATGTTTTCTAAAAAAACACAAAATAATACATATATTTCAGTTACGAAAAACTAAAATTTACTATGAATAAGGTGGTATCAAGTATCGAAATTGAAATAATTGAAATTGAAGTGTTTTTTAATTTTTTTTTACATACTATGGAATAGCTCATATAATTCTTCACTAAAATAGCTTATATTGCACTTATTTTGTTGTTATGTTAAAGATCTATCTGTTAGTTATTTTATAATTGTCTTCTTATATTTTATAATAGGAATCGAGTTGAAATTGTAAAAAAAAAAAAAGTTAAATTATTTTTAAAAAAATTTTTTCACTTTTTTTTTTTTCGTATACTACCGTGCTTCTTGATTTTTTACTATGGTGCGTTGTAAATTTTAAGGGAATTATTTTAATTTCGTCCACACCACCAGAGTTAGATTTCATAAATACAAAGCGAACAAAAAAAAAAAATATTTTGCTATGGTGCAATGTAATTTTTAGGCTGGATCATGAAAATATTTAAATTTGGCTTCTGTAAAAATTTCTTTATGAGTTGTGATATTTTCATCGAGAAATAGCAGAAAAAAAACATGATAAAATCGTTATGGTACATTTTAATTTTTCAAGACGAGTATTGTTTTTTTTTGTTAAAATGATAGTAAATATTTAAGAGTCAGGAAATTTTCCTTTGGTAATGTGCCACCATAGTAAGATATACTGAAAATTTTCCTTCGTGTAGCTTCATCTAGCAGAATGCCAAGGAAACATGCGCAGCTTCTTCTGGGTGAATAACAATACAAAGGTGGCAGAACAAAAATATTCTTAAAAGAACGAAATATAAAAGAACAATACGAAAAATGAAAGAACAAACAAATTGACTATATTAATTATTGATGAGGCATCAATACGTTGAAAAAAAAACCAGAAACTTAGAAAAAATAAGAAGTTTCCCCACCGGGTATCAAACCCGGATCTTTTGCTTACCGGGCAAACGCCTTGACCTCTAGACCACAGGGCTTCTTATTTTTTCTAAGTTTCATTAAGTTAACACCGACGTCCATCTATTCGTCATTCATTTTTAGGGAATTTTAATTTCCTATTGTTTTCGCTTTTCTTCTGAACCCCCCCCCCAACCATGGTAGACTGCCCCCCTCAAAAATTTTTTAAGTCCCTTAATCTCAACCATGGTAGACACCCCCCCTAAAAAATTCTCTAAGTCCCTTAATCTCAACCATGGTAGACACCCCCCCTAAAAAATTCTCTAAGTCCCTTAATCTCGACCATGGTAGACACCCCCCCTCAAAAATTTTCTAAGTCCCTTAATCTCAACCATGGTAGACACCCCCCCTAAAAAATTTTCTAAGTCCCTTAATCTCATCCAATACGATATATATGGAAAATATCAGTGAATATAAAGAAAAAATCACTGAATATAAAGAAAAA
>MKYW01000092.1:366975-378117 GCA_015776835.1 Aphidius ervi
GATTTTTTAAGCCCTCATAGATCATTTTCCACCTACGATTTTAAGAGATATTCAACTTTTAATTATTAAATTTTCTATCATTAGCAGTCTTTCTATTTCTTTTATTCGTCGTGCTGTCTCATGTTTTTTGGCTATGGTAGTATGTATGTGCCTATCCAGATGGAATACAGACATGCATACTACCAAGAACCTGTCAGTATAGTGAATATATTTTGGACAGAGGGGCACTGAGAATATTTTTTATAACCATATGTAGGTGCGCACCTTCTTGGGCCCAAAGTTTATTCGACGATGGGATTTACTTTCGACCTTAATTTGCGGGTAAAATTATTTTAGCAAAAAAAAAAATATAACGATGACTTCAACAACAACTAAAACGTTAAATCCTGATCCAACCGAGGTAAAAAAGTAAATAAAATAGATAAAATTAAAGTCGACAATTTTCTAAATAAATATTCAACATTGACAGCCTAAAATCATGGTACAACAAAATGAGTAAAAACGGAGAATTTAAAAAGTTAGAAGAAAGCGATTCCGGACATGAAGATGGCCCATTAGAAGAAACAAGCAAAATGAATGAAATTTAAATAAATTTTAGTTGTAACAATAATCATTGTAACGATGGAGAATGAAATAAATTTGTAGTCACGAATTTCAATATATCAAAAAAGGAATTAAAATTCCCCCCGCAGGGCAGGCACATGATTTTTTTTAAAGTAACCTATAATATGCAAGGAATGGAACTTCCCCCTTCCACAAAATTTTCTAATCCAAGTCGAAAAAGCTTTAATAATAATCAGCATACTGAGAGAAAAAAAAGTTCTTTTTATTTGAAAATTTATTTATTTTCACGTGATGGATCAAGTTTCGACGAAAGAGACCGTTCCAGTAAAATTCACAAATAGTCAGAATAATTTCACGTGATCGGAAAGTTAAAATAAACTAAACGTAAACAAATGACTTTTCACTAGGGAATCACGTGAAAAGAAATAAATTTCTCAGATAAAAAACTTTGTGTGACGTGAAAATAATTTTTTTTTTTTTTTTTTTTTTCAAATACTTTAATAATAATGATTTCACGTTAGAATCACGTGAAAATAAATCCCGTCTCGAGTAATAAATATTGAGAGTCACGTTAACATAAAATTTATAATAAACTAATTAACTTTACTAATTATTTCAATCACAGGAACTAAAAACTGAGGATAGGATATGATTTTTTTTTTCTAACCTTACCGAAAATGAATTTATTTTCATTTGCCTAATGCGAGGTTTGAACTCGGGACCACGGGTTAAAAAGCGATCGCGTTATCCGATGCGCCACGATAGTGAACGTTACAATAAAAAAGTTGGAACTTATACATAAGGAGCTTGAATTATTTTTATGTAAAAAAATAAATTTGTAAGTGAAGAATCTTTTGGAATGTGAAAATTAGAACTGTGAACGTACATAGATGGTAGGTATTTTTTTTATGATCTTTAAAATCAACGAGAATAAAATAAACCATATAATGAATCATTTATAATATTCATTTTCAAAAAAAATGAGTGTTACCTTCTAATTTCTTTAGCTGAATTAATTCTTTAAAAATCATACTTCAATTGTCTTAAAATAAACAGGTCACATTAAATCCTTAGCTCCATCTTTTCCTTAGCTACTGCTTTTTCTTGGTTTTTTAATTTATTTAAATAAATTGTTTTAATTTTATTCATCAAATAAATAAATAAAATACCAAGGAAAAGCAGTAGCTAAGGAAAAGATAAAGCTAAGGAATTACTGTAGCTTACCATTGCATTTTTTTGGCTGCATTTATTTCTTATCTACATCTTTTCCTTAGCTACTGCTTGTCCTTGGTTTTTCAATTCATTTGAATAAATTGGAATAATTTTATTTGTCAAATAAATCAATGTCCAAGTTAAATTCCAAGGTCCTCAGACTTTTATTTATTAAACAAATAAAATACATGCAATTTATTTTCATTTATTCATTTCCGTTAGTTATTTGTGTGGTAAATTCTACCCACAAAAAATGTAAACCGAATGTAAACAACATCAGCAGGTTAAATTCACATTTTTGGTGAGTAATGTCTACCTTTGTTTGTTATAAAATCTTCTCTTCTGGTCCAAAAAAATTCAAATCATATATAACCCATTAATTAGGTAAAGTTTACCCTAAAAAAATTTCCTGTTCATTAATTACTGGCAAATATATAATAGATTGATTGTTTTCAACTAGTTCCTCAGGAACTTTATGTATTACAGCTGATGTTTTCAATTTTTTATATAAATTAAGATTTTTTTATCATTAATAGAACAAGTAATGATGTACCTGATGAAGATGATGAACTCGTAGATTGTTTTCTCTTTGGTCTTCCACGTCTTCTTTCAGTAGGAACTGTCGTTTTTAGAGATACTGCAGTTGAATTATCACTGCACTTATCAACAGATCTAATATGATCTATTGATGATAAATTTTCGTTGTTATTTTCGTGACATGTGACTATTATAAACAGAAGTAAAATAATTAAAATAAAATAAATATTTTTCTATAGAAGAATAAAAAAAAATAAATAGAAATTACAATAACCTGGAGTCTCAATAGGATGATTAAAAACTTCCAACTCAATGTTTTTCAGCTTTGATTTCATTGCATTTTTAGAAATTTTTCCAGCTTCTTCAACTTGTTTGTCTCTCGGATTTTCACCTTCTTCGAGAGTAAATGCATGAGATAGTCGTAAAATTGTGTCCATTTTCTCCAGAGCACGAGGGTATCTTTCTGCCAAAATACAAAATCATTTATTGCAGGAATTAAGTGAACATTCTTTCGCATAATAAAAAAAAACAATACTATTTAATAACTTACTTGCAGTTCCTTTTAACTCGACAGCATACGTGGGCCATTCATCATTTGCCTCTTCTAACCCTTCAATCATGTTTTGAATGTTTGTGCAAACGGGCTTAGAATAAGGTGGTGTAGGATAAAGTACTCGACACTTTTTTGTTTTATCATCCCAACTTACCCAAGTTGTTGGAACTACTTCAACAGATTTTGTTTTTGGTGGTCTACCTTGGCACTCAAATTCAACAAGCGTCCAAGGTCGGAGTGGTTCCTGTTTTCCAGTCATGGTACACCTGTAGGTCGAAAAAATTACATTTAACCTCAAAACGTGGTACTGAATTGTAAAAAAAAAATATTTTCCAGTGAATAATCTTTATCAAGGATTTGGATTAAATTTTTACTTACTTGATCTTTTTTCTAGTAAAATTAACGAATGACAATATTCACTTTTAATTATTTTTGCACTTAAACAATGTGTCAGTTCGTTAACTAGCCTGTTCACCAGCGGAAATTATCTGAGGTTAGCATTGCAACAAAAGTACTGCGTTCAGATATCGATTTTACTAAAATAGATGCATCGATATTCGCTCAGTTGGTATATTAGTTTCCGATATTACTTATTATTCTTGTAAGTACAGCCCAGTATAGTGTAAAAAGTTTTGTTTACAATATTGATGATCATTTATTTATTTTTATTCTCAAATTGACGTAATTCTCGAAATGTTTTTATACTTTACTATTAACAATAAATACATACACATATATTGATTTATATTTATTTATTACAAAATATAAAAATTTTATTCATTTATTTTTTTATTATCTAGTTTCCATGGAGTAATGGCATCACAAAAGTACGTGTAGATGGGTCATTATCTAAAGTTACATTAAGTTTGATCATTTTAGCTTTAACTCTGCTCACAGGAACTGTCGATAATACTTGCTCTGCTCTTTTTTCAATTTTCCATGTTTGCAGCTCATCTGAATTGCATGGATAATTATACAGAGGACTTTTGATCTTCCATTTTAATCCTTGGACATGCATTATATTGCCAGCTAAAAAAATTCTTGTTACTTCCACGATTTTTTTGTCACCAATCAATATTGTGTTATTGGGTGCTTCATTAGATATAAATTGTCCTTTGTATTTTATGAGTGTTATAATATTTTCTTTATCTTGTTTTATTATCTCAAGTTCTGGTGGAATTGCTGGTATAATGTTGATAAGCTTTTGTTCATGGACCCTTCGACAGTACTGTGCCAAGACTCTATGTGGAGAGTGCAAAAAATTTTTTATTTTTCCAAGATGGGATTCATATTTGAAAGCATTAAGCTGATTCAAATTGCATCCCATCTGCTCCACATCATCAGCTAAGTGTGTCAGGTTATGAACGTTCATAACAACAAATTCTCGGCTATATAATGTGCTTGACTTCTTGACAAATTTATTTAAGAAATCCCTTGCTTCTTGTGTATAGTTCAGAGCATTAGTTGAACATAACAAGCGACATGCTACATGCAATAACAAAAAATGTTTATATTTTTTTTTGCACAAGATGTACTTCATGACAATTGGACCACATACTAACAAAAAAAATTTGTACTCAACTGCTTTATATTTGTGATACATACGCGGACTTCTAATTTTTCTATAATATTCAAGAGGAATATCTTTTTTTATCATTAGTATCAAACGCTCCAATTCATTTTTTTGTCTAACACTCAATTCTTTGTCTATCCAAACACCAAGAAGTCTTTTCATTACTCCTAAATAAGGCAAATGCATAGAATCAAGCAACCACTGTGAAATCATGTCTATTTTGGGTGTTATTGTTAGTAATGGTGACACATCAGTTTGATGGAATGAATATGAAAAATCTCTAAACCCATCATCAGTTCTTTCAGAACAATTTTCACCAATAAATGTCATTGTATTGTTTGTTTTGTTACCTTTTATTGTACATCGTTCACATCCAAAAGTCGCATTATGACCCAATACACATTTTAAATATGATCTGGCTGGTGTATCACAAATAAAACATTTAATGACAATTTTGAAATGTCTGGTTCCAATATCAAGACCTGACCGACAAAGTTCATTTATCTCAACGATAAACTGCCTCAAATATAAAACTAAAGATTTTGGTTTGCTATTTCCACAATAAATGCCTACTGAAAAAGGTTGATAGATATCTGGATCACAAAAAACACAACAAAGAATTGGCCAAGCAGTTTTTGAACCAGATTTAAAAAACTTTATTCCATCAATATTAATAACTAATGGTAATATATTACTTGTATGTGCTATCGGATTAACACAAGATAATAAACCTTGCTTTATTCCCAAATAAGTAAACTCACCATCAGAGCCATCATGATCTTGCATAGGTATAATTTCATACTCTGCTGTGTGAGTCTTTAGAAAAGCTTTAGCACATTTAGGTATTTCAGGCATAGATCGTCGTTTCAAAATAGTGAGTAATAAGTCTAAAGAAGCATGTGGGATTCGACAATTTACGGCCCACCTTCTTATATCAGTAATGTCATCATTTTCTCTATGATCTAATACTTGATCAGGTTGATCGTCTGGTGGTTCACCATCACTATCGTCACTCTCATCACTCTCATCTTGATCAACTACATCTATGTTATTATTTTCATTATCTAAAAGTGGTTCAGCATTTATTTCTATATTTAGTTGCCTTTCAACTTCATCTTCGTTATTACTATCATCATTACTAGATGAGCATATATCATCATCAGTTACTATTATGTTTTCTTCACTAACCTCTCTTTGACTATCATTTTAAGTTGCAGTCAACATTAATATCATCCTTTCTCGAATACGTTTTATTTCTCGATGCTTTTTAGTTCTTAGAGTACTGTTTTTCACCATTTTATCACAATCACAAATTACACAATTATTTTGTACCGAGTATATTAATTGCAAACAGTAAAGTACAGGCATATATGTTGTTTTGACGTCTACTTTTTATATCAATTTACTAACCATTCTGTAAACAAAAAAAGTTGTGATCTCATAATGTGCCGCCAGAGAGCACTCAAGTCGAAACAAATCTAAAACGCCAGTCTACTTTTTAGCTACTTCTAAGCCATTCTTATTAGAATGGAGAACATCTCAGGTTGAAGTAGATATTCACTCGCCAGTTAGTTTCTGTATGTAATGTGCCCAGTTTTAATCTAACAAAAATAGCTAATGACGAGATTCAATCGAGTAAAAGTAGACAGAATTCTACCAGGGACTTTTGGAATTAATTTGGTTGGCACATGTTTTTCCTTCAGAAGGCAATCCCCAAAAATAAATATCAACAACAATAGTTTCTGGTGAAAATGACATATCAAAGGATAATTTAAAACAAATAAAAAAACCGAAATATGAAAAGATTCTCTGTCGTTTGTCCACCATTTCTACGCGTTTCTACGCCATTCCTCCACCTTTTCTCCACTTTTTTTCACCTTTTTCTAACCTTTCTCCAACCTTTTTCCACCTAAAATTTATTTCGAATTTTCTACCACTTTTCTCCACCATTTCTTCACCTAAAATTTATTCGGACTTTTCTCCAACCTTTCTCCACCTAAAATTTATTTTGACTTTTCCTACCTAAAATCTATACGGATCTTTTTCAATCATAAAACGATCACGGGAGTTTTGTAGACCAGGTACATTGAAAAAAAGTGTCTTCGAATTTTTATATTGTTTAAAAGAAATGAACATCATTATGCTTTGCGTTATGTAACAATTAATGATTAGTCTTTTTTCTTTGGAAAAATTGAAAATTGAAAACGTTGGAAAAAAGTTGGACGAATGGTGGAGAAAAGTTGGAGAAAAGTTAGAGAAAAGTCGTAATAAATGTTAGGTGAAGCAAGGTTGGAGAAATTTGTCTGCCATTTCTTAAACCATGAGTCATTTCCGAAAAAGATGGAAATAAGTGGAGAAAAGGCGGAGAAAGGTGGACAAAATGCGGAGAAAAATTTCCACCAGGGTACAAATAGAGACTGTCAGAATTTACGGGATCGAAGCTTTTCTTCGGTCATTTTTTTTTATTTCCTGTTTTTCTTTGTCACAAACTAAAAAAGCTATAAACACGAGAGGAGGAACTCAATATATCTTATCGTGTATTAAGATACGCAACATTCCCCCCCCCCCTCTATCGGAGAAATAGTGTACCGGAAGATAGGTCTTCACATCTCTTCGATGTTGTCTTGCTGTGGGTTGGTAGTGTGTTGTTCGTGTCTACCCGATCAGCAAAAATTGACTTTAAAAACGCTTTTAATACGTATCCAAGAATTTAAGATATGTATTTAAAACGTATGTTAATAATATAGTCCATGTTTAAAACGTTTTTGATACGTATCTGTGAAACGTTTCGCAACGTTTCAGATATCTTCTAGGTACGTTTTTACAGTGTGTATTGAAAGTGTATCTAAAATATATTCCGATCTGTTTCTAAAACTATAAATAAAATGTTAATAAAACGTATCATAAAAATGTTTTCAAGATATTTTCTAAATGCATTAAATGATGGTATTTGTAAAACGTAATAAAAGTCATTTGAGTTTTTAAATAATTTAAAAAAAAAATTACGGAAAAAAAAAATATTAATTCCAATTCTCTTTTTTAAATTGTAATTTACGTTGATTAGAAAAATGGTGAATTTTTAGTTGAAAATTGATGTTTATGTGAGGACTCGAACCTGTGCACGGACGTTGACCCATCATCTGCAGTCCAGCGCAGTATCCCCTGAGCCACGGTCGGTTGCAAATGTTATTTGAAAAAAGTTGTTATGAGTGTGATGTCTTACCTACGACCAAATATTTTTTTAATTCTACTTATTATTTGTCAAAATATAAAAATAAAAATACATAACGATTTTCAGAAAATCTATTGGATTTTATTGTGAATAAAACGTTCCATAAATTATATATGTTCAAGTAATCATCAATGGTATACAATAATGCACTGTAATGCGTATCATAAACGTTATTTCAAAACGTATCTGAAATATTAATGCATAGGCATTTTTGAAACATTCTAATCACGTTTCATGTGTTGAATTGTGTGGCCACTAGAAGGCGCTGAATGAGCAATTTGTCGACTGTTTTGTCTATTTTTTCTGACGTTGACACACACATTTTTATCTTTTTTTAATTATGTCAATTATTTAAACTACCTGAGATGAAAAACCCTGATCTTTAAGCTGAAGACTTTAGGCTTCGAGGTCTTTCTATAGAAGACCTTTTAGTTCAGTTGAGAGTTGAAAAAAAATCATGGCTATAGATAAGATAATTTATTGTTATAAACAATTAAATGATAAATGAATGAGTAAATAAAATGATAGAAAAATAACTTTTTTGTTTTTATTTCATAATTTTATTTAACGGTCAGTATATTTAATATAATACGGTTTTTTTTGTTCTCCGAGTTTGAGTAAATGTACGGAAAAAAGAGAGGTTCAATCGTGAAAATGACTAAACATTAAATGATTTGAATAAGAAAATAAATCTTCAGCTTATCATAAATTTTTTTTTCAAACAATTATTGAAAGAGTTATTGCTTTTTGAATTTTTTGAGTAATAATTTTTTTTTCTCCGAGTTTGAGTAATTGTACCGGAAAAAAAGGGGTTCAATTGCGAAAATCACTAAACATTAAATAATTTGAATAAAAAAATAAACCACCAGCCTATCATAAATTTTTTGCTTTTTGAATTTTTCAAGTAATTAAAATTCGTTTTCAGTGTGTTTGCCTGCATTGTTTCTAACACATATATATTTCAACGTTTTAGAAGCCTATTCAGTAAGCACGTTAAATATATTTTTTTATAAATTTATAAAAACGTTTTGGATTGTTACGTACATAACGTTTTTCATACATATTTTATGTAACATATTAAATACCATTTGGCTCCGATGGATTCAATACATAAATTTTTACATTTCAAAAACGTCTTAGCAATCTCTGTTTAATACCTTTTTTATTCCTTTCAAAAAAAGGCAATACAACAAGTAATCCTGAAATTTTTTTCTAACGTCTAAAATGTAATTTGTTATTACGATGCACAAAATGATTTTTCAATAGTTTTATGAAAACATATATAAAATGTTAAACTCGTAACGTTTGAGGAAGACTTTTTTAGGAACATATTAGACACGCATTTGAGGTAATAGTTTACATTTGTAATAGATTAATAGATTAAAAACGTTTATAAAGCATTTTCGAAATGTTTATACAGAAACATTTCTAATCTATTCACTTCATATGTATTTAGAACGTTATTTTTAAAACATTTTAGATCGATTTTTAAAAAAGACTATAGAAACGTTTTTTTTCAGTTTCAGTAAATCAAAAACCTCTGATACGTTTTATAAACATTTTACATACCTTTCTAAGAAACGTTTCGGAAAAAACGTATTAAAGATTAATTTCATAACGTTTCTTTGCTGATCGGGTATGTCGCCAAAGAAATTTGGATCAGTTCTTCAAATTCTGTTCCCTTGGATTTAAAGTGACATGGGGTGCGTTCCGTGGCTACCCAGTCCGTACGAACTTCAAAATGGCGACGAAAAAAATGAAAATCCTAATAATGTTAAAAGTTACTATGATACATCACTATAGCCAGAGAGAAGGCCAGGGATTTATAAAAATTTAAAATATTAAGTATTACTATTTTTTTCAGGTTTAAGTTGACAGAGTTTCTATTTAGTTATTTTAAATCTGTCAAATAAATTGGCTAATGTCAAATTTGATCAGATTGTTTTCAAATGAAAAAAATCAAGTCTACCACAACAAAGGATTAAAATATTTCCAAACTCCGCCATTTTGAAGTTCGTACGGACTTCAAAATGGCGACGAAAAAAATGAAAATCCTAACAATGTTAAAATTTACTATGATATATCACTATAGCCAGAGAGAAGGCCAGAGATTTATAAAAATTTGAAATATCGAGTATTACTATTTTTTTCAGGTCTAAGTTGACAGAGTTTCTATTTAATTATTTCAAATCTGTCAAATAAATTGGCTAATGTCAAATTTGATCAGATTGTTTTCAAATGAAAAAAATCAAGTCGACCACAACAAAGGATCGAAATATTTCCAAACTCCGCCATGTTGAAGTTCGTACAGACTGGATAGCCACGGAACGCACCCCATGATACCCGATCTGCCTTATCTCAGGGTGCCGCGCGCTCCATCTATAGGTCTCCAGTGGCGTTATTGGAGCGTTATTGAACGGAATATATTATTATTTATTACCGATCGGTTAATAGACAACTTATTATTATCTGTTATTATTAAGAACAATATAATAATAAAGCATATGAAATATGTCTACTCGTGACAATTGTCTAATAATTAATTTGCTTATTATTTGAGTTTTTTATAAATTGAAATTAATTGTCTCATTGAATCTTTTTCGAATATTGAATGTGCAAGATACTATATTCTGTGTTTTCCCCAGTTATTATCCATCAATAAAAATTATATTAAAACATTGATTTATTGATTCTTTTTTGAATCTCAAATATTACGGCATGCCCAATTCTGTGTTTACCACAGTTATTATTCATTAATAATAATTATATTAATAAATTAATTGAATGACTCTTTTTTGAATCCCAAATATTACGACATGCCTAATTCTGTGTTTACCACAGTTATTATTCATTAATAATAATTATATTAATAAATTAATTAAATGATTCTTTTTTGAATCTCAAATATTACGACATGCCTAATTCTGTGTTTACCACAGTTATTACTCATTAATAATAATTATATTAATAAATTAATTGAATGATTCTTTTTTGAATCTCAAATATTACGATATGCCTAATTCTGTGTTTTCCACAGTTATTATTCATTAATAATTATAAAAATAATAATGTCAATCTATCTACTTATAGACTGACGTCATTTTGAATTATTTTTTTTTACAAACTCATTATACTTCTAATGAATGATATGATGTTTTTTCATGTAACTTAGTTTCTAATCCTTTGATCGAGAGGCACGGTAGTGTGAGAAAAAAAATAATAATACCGAAAAAACAAAAAAAATGAAAGCGCAAAAACACTACCGAGCCTAATATACATCAAATAGAGGTAACCTCATCCCTCGCTAATTTTTAAAAATTTATTTAAAATATGATAATGACGATAAAAACAAATGATTTTTATAATTTAAAATTCTATTGTATCAAGCTTTGCTATAAAAAAAAAACCAAATTATTTAATCGTTTATTTTATTTTTAATAATTAAATGAATTTTTCGACTGTGCGTTTTTA
>MKYW01000092.1:399706-414525 GCA_015776835.1 Aphidius ervi
TTTTTTTATTTCGATTTTATTTTTCAAACACAGGCAGCTTTAATTCTCCTAAATTATTTATCATCGTTTGTTTGAATTTTTTATTTTTATTTGTTAAATTGAATAAAAATTTAGTATATACAGTAGTACTAAGCTAACGTAAAGAACAACTTTAACGAGTTTGTTTTTTACAAAAATTATATTTTTGATTTTGTATATTATTACATAATTTCCAATTTCTTTAACAAATTAGAAAAACTCAAAATCAGATCTTTTTTTCTCTCATTTGAAAATATATTCTGTTAGAATTAGACTATCAATTATAGTGTGTTTTTCGTTCCATGGATTCAGCTCTTCACGATTGGTTTTATGGAAAATAGTTTTGCGCAGGAATAGCATTTATGACGTTTTTAAGTCAATTAACGTCTTTCAAATACCTATTACCTGTCTAGAGAATAATCTGTCCGAGAATTATAGTTTTCAAGGAAAAAAAAAGCTTTTTTTTCTAAAAAGTATAACTAATCAAAAGAAAAATATTTACGAGGGCAATAGAGATTTTGAAGACGCTTTTTTCGATCCTCATTTAAACTCATTACGATAATGCTATCGAGAGATATCGTGTATAGAGCGTTCAGTGAAAAACTATAAATTCGATAGCTCGTGTGATGATTGTGTAGACTTCATATTAGGCTCGAAGAAGCTTCATTTGAGCCTCACATTAAGTCTTAACGACAGGCTTATCAAGAGTTATCGCATTTCTAATTATTTCACTAAATTATCACTAACAGTTTCATACTTGATATCTCTTGATAGCATTATCGTAGAGAGTTCATATTAGGCTTAAAAAAATGGTCTTCAAGTTCTCTATCGCTATTATAGAAAATTATTTTTTGATTAGTTATACTTTCTGAAAATCAACCTTTTTTTCACCGAGTAATTGTAAAATAATTGTAAAATTTTTAACTACACCAAGGGTGCAAACTCACGACAAGGTAACTTTCGCTTGTTAACATGGCCGTCGTATTTCCAAAACTAGTGGTTTGACATTTTGCGGATATTCAGGTCGTTTAAAATTACGTTTAGAAGAAGAAGTAGCTTGTCGTTGATTGCGCCTTAATTGGTTTTTTAGCTTATTTTAACATGATTGAGAAAAAGTTTGCTGATTTCTCATCATTTTTCCGTAGCCAGTGTGTGAACATTTGAGTGAAAAGTTGAAGAACACAATTAAAAATTCATTAAGAAAAATATTTCATAATGGTGAATATAAAAAAAACAATATACAATATTAATAAATAAATGGATGAATTTTAGAAGTTCAAAATTTATTTGAAACCTTATTATTCTATGCCCAGCAGGAATAGCCATCGTTGAACACAAGTAAAAATAGGAGTTTTAATAATAAATATCTTAGAAACATAATTCAATTTAATGGTCACCATCGCCCCAGTCAGAGTATTGAAAATTTTCAATTATCAATTGGGTTACATGTCAAAAAAATTTTCCAAGAAAAACTCGACAAAAAAAATCACGACAAAAAAAATTCCAACAAAAAAAATCACGACAAAAAAAATCATAACAAAAAAAATAAAAAAAAATAAAATCACGTCAGAATAAATTTTTTTTTTTCTAAATAATAAATTTAATATTTCAAATAAATTATTTTTCTTATAATAATAGCCAAACACTCAATATCTACATCATTTTACTTAGCTAGATTTTTCACTTAGCTAGATTTTTTACATAGCTAGATTTTTTACTTAGCTGCAATTGTAGCCAAACAATCAATAACTACATCATTTTACTTAGCTGTAATTGTAGCCAAACAATTAATTGATAACGCAGGCCCCACTAACCCCAACAAACGTCACCTTTTTTTTTTTTATTTGATTTGCATACCAAATTGTGTTTATAATTTCCAAAAATATTCAAAATAAGAAACAGAACAAGCCGACGTGAAATAAAACAACATCTACAAGTTCTGTATCCGAATAATTTTTTTTCAATTTTTATATTTCAGATATACGTTGGAGAATATATTGTCAATAAATTATTCATATTTAAATAATATATTTCTGATATCTGAAATAATAATGAAATAAAATAATAAAATGTTTAAAACTTAGATCCAATTGTAGTTGATTTATTATTTTAATTGGACAATCATATTAATTGATGGTATGTCAACATATTCAGATCTTGGTTCATGAAATTTATTATCTAGATTTCTACTTAAAGAATCAGCTATGAAATTATCGCTACCTTTACAATTTTCAATATTGAATTCAAATTTTCGTAACAGTATGTTCCATCTAGCTAATCTACCGGAGTGGTATGGACGACTTTTAATAAATACCAAAGAATGATGATTAGTTAGAACATCAAATTATTCAATGAATAAACAATCGCTAATAATTCACACTCAGTTTTTATTTTATTTTATTTTTATTTATTTTTTCATAAGCCCAGGGTGTTTAACCATGAGTAGGGCTACAGTGAGATATTAAATACAAATGCATTAATAAAGAATTACAGTTATCAGTGAATTGTGTGAGTAAAAAATTATTAAATAATAAAAGAACTTTATAAAAAAAAACATTATATATAACAGTACAAAGTTGATATTCTATGAAATTTGCATTGCTCTTTACAATTAACTAAAATTAAATTATCTAATAGAAATTAAGTATGTAATCAACTAAGAGTACATAGTCATTGTACAGACAAATGAAGAGCATACTTAAGTTTAAATTCCGGCCATTACCATGCATTCATTAACAAATTTAGGTGATACCTTTTTACATTTTATTATTTTGTCCAATAGCGTTGATTTACGACAAATCTTATTAACTAAATTAATCATTATTTGCAGAGGGGTTGAAGACCTAGCACTATAACCAGGTTGGGCTATTGAAAAAGGAGAATTATTACGAAGTTTAATTGATGTAATATTGATTGTGACATTAGAAATAATATCAGGACAATCAATAATACCTTGTAAAATTTTTATGAAAAATACAATCATTGTTACATTTCTCCTTGTTATAACCGATTCCATATTGGCTCGTCTGATTAAAGTACCATCATCAATCCCTCTTGGTGGATACACACCATCTGTTTTCAATAATATTAATTTTAAACATTTTCTATGGACTTTATTAAATAATTTGATTTGTTTTTTGTTTCTCAAATGAACTATTGGAGAACAATAGTCCATTTTCGAATAGACGAATGTGAAATACAAAGTTTTTATTACATTTTGATTAGAAAAATTTTGAGCAAGTCTCCACACAAAACCCAAAGATTTCATGCCAGATTTAACAATATTATTTATATGCTGGTCGAATAATAATCTATTATCAAAAGTGACACCTAGATCAGTTATGGAGTCTACTCTTTTTAATGATACGTTATCTATTTGATAGACAAAATTAATTACCTTCCTGGTTCTACTGTATGACATTATGCAACACTTATCAATATTGACCTGAAGATTATTTAGCCCACACCAATATACAAATTTATCAAGATTATTTTGCAAGTATTGGCAATCATCATTGGATTTAATAGATAGGTACAGCTTGACATCATCTGCATAAATCAAGTTGTGACAAGATAAATATTCTGGTAGATCATTGATATATATGTTAAATAACAGTGGCCCCAAGGTAGATCCTTGAGGTACACCAGATGATGGTGAATAAGGTTGTGAGTGTAGTCCATTTATACAGACAATGCTCTGGCGATTGTTAAGATAGGACCAGATAGTTCTAATTATGTTTGTTGGTATTTTTATATGGATTAATTTATGAACCAGAACCAACCAGTCAATCTTATCAAAGGCCTTCGACATATCTGTATAAATTACGTCCACTTGTTGTTTATTATTAATTTTATTTGATACAAATTCAGAGAATTGAAATAGGTTGGTGCAAGTGCTTCTACTTGGTGTGAAGCCATGTTGATTGTTAGATATGAATTGACAGAAGTATGAGAAAACAATGTTGAACAGAATTTTCTTAAAAATTTTTGAGCACACAGGTAAAAGAGAAACTTGTCTATAATTATCTGGAATTGTTGTGTCATTCTTTTTAAAAATTGGAATAACCCAGGATTTTTTCCATTGATCTGGAAAAGTCCCAGTAGAAATGGCTAAATTAAATATGTACCACAGTGGATCAATAAAGGCATCAGGACAGAGTTTAATGATTGACGAGGATAATTGATCTGACCCAACAGATTTTTTATTTGATAAAGCTAAAAGTTCCTTGGCAATATCAGTGTGACTAATATTTAGAAATTTATGTTTGTTGTACATTTCATATGAGTCCATTAAGTTATTAAATTCATCTTGAATATCCCCACTATTGGTGTTAAAAACTTGAGAAAACTTGGTGACAAATACGTTGGCAATGGAAATATTGTCATAAATAATTCCATCTCCAGAATTAATGCAAGTAATTTTAGATTTGGTTTTTCTTATGTTATTGATAAATCCCCAAAAAACCCTCGGGTTTGTGTGAAGGCTGCTCTTAATATTTGCATTGAAGCAAGTGAAATCGCTCTTAACTTTTATTTTAATCGTACGAGTGATGGCCTTAATTCTATCTAAATTAATAGTTGATTTATTTTTCTTATATAATTTTTTAAATTTATGCTTAGTGTTAATTAATTTAATTAATTCCTTGGAGAACCACCTAGGAAACTCTCTTGTCCTGCTATTGACAACTGTGTTAATCTTCTTACTGAATTAATTACAATGAATTATTTTGAATACTTCAGTGTAGAAGATATCCAACATATCATCTACAGAAGTATCACTATCAACAGAGAGGGATTGAAATAAATTATCCCAATTCAATTCACGAAGTTGAGCCTTAAAATCCATTATCTTATTAATATCTATTTTTAAACTACTTGAATAACTGGTATGTGTGTTATTTTTCATGTTGGAATTAAATGTTAAACATTGTTTATCGTTTTTAATTTGCAAAACAAGTGGAGGGTGACATGCATCAACTGCTACCATTGGATCACCTACATCAACATGACAATCAAGAGTATTGTCACTAATTATATTATTGATAAATATTAAGTCTAGAATATTCCCGCAATGATTTGATATTAAGTTAATCTGTTTCAAGTTTAAAGTAGATATGAAATTAATCATGGCCAGTATTGCTTTTGTATGTTGTTTATTACAGTTGGTAAATTTATCCATTAGTGTTGGTGTGTTAAAATCCCCCACTACAATCAAATTTCCCTTCAGCTTAGATAAAAATGACTGAAGAATCTTTAAATAATTATTTAACATTTTACTGTTGTTGTTAATTATATCAGGAGGGATATAGATTATAAATAATTTGTAGTTAATGCTGTGATATGAAAAATATACCCCAAGAGTGTCAATCTCATCAAAATCAACCAAATCCAATGGTAGGTTAATAGTGTGATATCTATCAAAGTCACTAGTTTTTAATGCACATAAAACACCCCCTCCACGTGTTTTGGTTTTACTCATTCTATCCTTTCTAAATACAGTAAAAATATCAGTGTTAAAGAAGTGGCCTGATGCAACATCAGCACTAAGCCACGTCTCAGTGATTGTTATGATATTGTAGTTACAACAAGAAGAGTTTAACAAAATCTCTTGAGACTTATTTTTTAGGCTTCTAGTATTCTGATAATACAGCTGAAATGGAATACTAGAAATTTTAGACTTACTATATACATTGACATATTCTGGTATTTTATAATGTAAATTTTTACCAACAGATTTAGTGTTGTCACTTGACAAGGCTGTATGAGAGTTGTTACAAATAGTTGAAGATGGTGAAGAAAAATTAGAGATGGTGGAAGCAGCTAGTTGTGTTTCTGCTGACCAGCTGTTATAATCTTGAATTGACCATTCACGAACTTTATTTTCTGGTTGGGTACTTGAGACTGCTCCATTTCCAGTCTCAATTGTTGACGTTGACGAGTTTGTGCTGGTGTAAAGTCGTTTGTTATGAAGATGTGATTCATCCAACCAGTTAGTTTTTGATTTTTTTTGATTTCGATGAATTTCTGCATAAATAATTCACGATTAATGATGTTGTTGAAACGTATTTTTATCATTCTCGGTTTGGTGGACATGTGAGAGAAAGGATGTATGCGAGAGAAGGTAAAATTAACTGGACCAGTTGGCAGAGTGTTATCCAATGTTAATATATTAAATAAATCATTAATCTTACCTCGATCAACATCCTTTCTCTCCATGTCATTCAGGTTATCACCAGACGCCTCAGGTAATCCAAATATCATAACATTAGACATTCTATTAATGACATCCATATAGTTATTGCTCTCATTTTGCATTGCTCTAATTTGAGTTGAATGATTTTCATTTGACTCTTGAATTTTTGTAACATTGAGTGATAAGTTGTCAACTTGCTTAGTGACTTCATTTACTTTGGTATCAAAGTGTTTGAGTTTGTTTTTAACCTCAGATGTTAGTGATTCCATTTTAGTGACGATACCATCTATTTTGTTGTCAATATTCATGTTAAGGCAATCTATTTTTTTGTCAATGCTGTTGTTTTGTTGCTCGAACATGGTTTTAATTAATTCAAGTACACCTGGTTCATCTGTAGTTGAATTTTTTTTGGGTCTCCCTAATTTGACAGAAGGTTTAGATGGTTCTTGACTCATTTTGATCAAATCATTAACAGTTGTGTTATTATGTATAATGGTATCTTTCAATCCTGATGTGATTGACACGTTCGGATCACCAAGTGATGTACTACGTCTGACAGGTGATCTGAGCATTGAGTAAATATTGCATCAGATGGTGTGACAGCAACAACAACAACGGTAATCAAACTAAACTAGGTAACACCCTCTGTGTGCCAAATAGTAAATAAAATTGATTGTCAATAATGCCACTCTCTACTTTATCAATCAAAATTACGTGATTTCATAGATTTGCACTAGGTCCCGGTGCCAAATTGAACAATGAAATTATGTTGCTAATTTTAGGTTATATTGCAACACGATGATTAAACTCGGACACTTTTAAATAATATGCATGCACTAATAGAATGATGACATTGTAAATTATATCAGCAACAAGTTTAACAATCACTTTAATGATAGAAAGTCACTGTTCAGTATATCTATACTATCATGAATTTTATATATACTTTTCAACACTACTGAAAAGACAGTACACTCGCCAATGGTATTTAAAATCAATTGAAGAGGAACAAAGCACTTTAATATCACTAATAATGTAATGTTTATTAATCAAATATGTTAGTGGCACTTCAGATATATGTAAATTAAAATATATGATTTAGAAATATCAAAAAATATATGATTCTTTACACATTTATAGTTAGCTGTAAATTAGTTGAACCTTACACGTCGGCCATCTTGATTATGTTGTTGTATAATCAATTTTTGCTGGTTGTAAGCATTGACTTACTACTGAAATTAAACACGGTTCACCATTATCATCTCTTTGAAATGATACCCCACGAATACTTTTATTCGAAGCTTCTGTTTGAAATACAAAATTTTTATTCAGATCATGATGATGTAATTGTTGAATTTTTGTAATTGTTGAATTCTACAAGAATAAGTTTTCGAACCATTAAATGCATGACGACGTACATCATCCTATTCCCAAATTCTATTGGTTTTCATTAATTATCTCAAAGGGTCAACAAAGGCAACAACCCTCTATATACTCACTTATGAACCTTGCGTCTAAACATATTGTAACACTACCATTAGCCTTTTTCACAGGTCTCATAGGATTGCAAATATTGCTTTCAGATAATTCTATAATATTAAAGTCTAACATTTTCTTAATTTTTACATCACATGCCCTCCTCAAAGAAAATGCTACAGGCCGATTTTTTTTTTATAAAAAGAATACCCGGTTAAATACGTAATTTATGAACATATGATTTAGATAAACCGGGTCAATCTAAGAAAATTTCTTTATTTTTTTTCAATAATTTTTGAAATAGTAATTTTTGATTATCATTTAATTCTATTGAACGATTATTATTAATTTCAACGATATTATTATTATTATCAACATTTTATGAAATCACATTTAAAATTACAATAATACTATCCCTCTGATCTACGTTAAATTGATTATTATTGCTAAACACAACATATTTTAGATCTATTTTATTATCATTGATTCTAATTTCCCCTCTCGAAAACATCACATCAATTTTATTTTTAATGCACCAACCACATCCCATTAAAATTCCCAGATTTCAATGTGGTACAACAGATACAACATGGTTTATTTCAATGTTGTTTACCCTAAATTGAAGTAAAATTTGTTTTTTCATTATCATTTTTTGTTTATTTATCGCCAAAATGGTTTAGGTGTTAACCACTGGTAACTCCCCCGAAATTGATGATTTTTGGAGTTGACTATATTGTAACAACATTTGGAAGATCTCGCGCTCCTGACAATGATTAGTGGTCTATAACCCTGTCGGAATAATTGAGTAAGACTGCTAATTAATACCACTGGTTTGTGAGTAGCCTCGGTACCGACATCTTCTCGCCTAAATGTCAGTGTTGACTTGGTAGACATCCGCCATGAGCGGATAACCGAGATGTCTACCCTGGCTACGCTAGATTCCTATCTGGAGAGTCGCATCGGGTGTGTGCACAGCAGGGCCCCAGCACTACGTGTAAATCCGGGGTGGCTTATTTTTATTACTAGACGCACCGTGCGACAGCGCAGAAGACCAATTTTCGTCGTAGAAAGAGGTAGAAAATGAGACAGACATGAGACAGAAAGATAAAACGCAACGATACTTTCTACAAGACCGACTTTTTTCTTAAACTATCTTACCTTCATTTCATTTATCGGCATTTTTTGAATTGATATAGAGTATTTTTCATATGAAATGAATTTTTTATGCTTGTGATTATATTATAATAAATTAAATTACTACTGACAAATAACTGAGAAATGGATGTCGCTTACCTGTTAATTTCTGAAGAATTAATTTAGCCAAAGAAATTAACAGGTAGGCAACATCCTTCCCTTGGACATTTGTCGATAGCTTTTTATTTATTTAAATAAATAAAAAGTCATAAGAAAAATGGTAGCTAAGGAAAGAAAGTTGTTTACATGTTAATTTATAAAGAATTAATTTTGCTAAAGAATTTAACACGTAGGCAACTTCCTTTCCTTAGCTAATATTTTTCCCATAACTTTTTATTTAATTAAAAAAATAAAAAGCAATAGAAAAAATGGTAGCTAAGGGAAGGAAGTTGCCACATATTAATTTATAAAGAAATAATCTAGCCAAAGAAATTAACACGTAAGCAACATCCTTTCCTTAGCTACCATTTGTCCTACAGCTTTTTATTTAATTGAAGAAATCAAAAGCCATAGGAAAAATGTTAGCTAAGGGAAGGAAGTTGCAACATGTTAATTTATAAAGAATTAATTTTGCCAAAGAAATTAACACGTAGGGAACTTCCTTTCCTTAGCCATTTTTTCTATAGAAATCCAATTTATTTTATAATTCAATTTATTCTATAAATTAAATTACAATTAACTCTTTTTCAATCGTCAATTGAATTTAAAATTAATAAATATAATTTTGTTTATATTATTTTAATTTATTCGAAGAAATCTGCCATTGAGCTAGCCATTGTATTCTAAATTAATCGAGTACTCGACGTATTTTATTTGTTTTTTTTTTAAATTTAACGTCAATAAATGTATCTCAGTTTCTTCTGGTAATTGTTCAATTATCAATTTATTTTTTCCCCAATCTGAGAATTTCGGTTCAAGGTATTTTGCTTCATTAATTTGACTATCAAAAAACATATCATATGACAAACTTGAAATATATTTTCTATCCAACAACTTAATTTTGAATTTTGTTCTTTGAGAATTACTGTAAAACTTATTCATGTACTCTCTTTTCAAATCATCAAAATTATGAATATTATTTTCAATATTTAAATACTATATTTTTGTATTACCTGACAAAATATTCTGTGTTTCAATTAAATAATCTTGGGGATCTATTTTACCATTAATTAAATCTATTTCCAATTATTGCATAAATTTCTCTAGATTTATATTATCAATATGTTTAAACTGTGAACACTACCTTCGCTTTACGCCATTGAACTCACTCCACCTGCCTTCGGGCTCGTATAAGGTTCGAAAATTTTTTTGGTCAATTACCACAGACCTTCCCCTTCCCCTCCTTGACGGTGCTTAAGTTCACCCTGAGCTTCCGGTGTAGGTAGCATTTTTGGAATCTCGGGACTAAATCTCCTAGTACAACTTCGATTATCCTTACCGAAAGCTCCCCCTGCACTCATGAGTCTGATGTCTTCTCTTCGGACTGTCCGGTATAGGTAGCCTTCACGAAAGATGTCCTAACTTAATTAAGAAGCACCTGCTCTTACCCAGTACAGCCTATCGGATCACTGATGCACAAGCCCTTCCACCGACGTCAAGGTCATGGAAACTACATAAACTGAGAGTTCCATTTACTTATATTTAGAAAAAAAAAATATACCGAATAATAGTGGTACGTCCTTTTCTCGCAAAAACTACACGGAGGTCTCAAAATGACAATTTTTTATATCTCCATAAAAACCTCTGCTGATTTTTTTTATTCATCAACATTATTACTTTTTATAATTTTCATTTCCGTCAATATGGGTTGTTCTTCCTAAATGATAACATTCGAAATCAAAAATATAATTTTTGTAGAAAACAAACTCGTTAAAGTTGTTTTTTATGTTAGCTTATTAGTTCTGTATACTCAATTCCTATTTAACAAATAAAAATAAAAAATTAAACAAAAGATAGTAAATAACTTATGGGCATCGAAGCTGCCTGTGTCTGAAAAGGAAAATCAAAATCAGAAATTATTACGTTCAATCCTTATTACACAAACGTTAACGCAGTGGTTTTCTTTACAATTCCAAGATCAGGTTGACAGACAGCTAAGACTCAATATGGTTTAATAAATCCATCAAAAATATTCAACAATACTTCAATCTAAAACTGTTTATTGTATCATACGCGTATGAAATTTTTTTCAGTGGAAGCGTCTTATTATCAGGAAACAGACTTCGTATAAACGTACCCTGAGAAAAAAAACTAACATTTTTTACTACTACTTTCTAATAAAAATTACTGTGCTGCGTAGTAAACGCAGGGTATTTTGTATTTAGCTCATTATTATTTGTTATACCTATATATACTACCCTGTCATATCTCAATTTTTACTATGCTGCAAAGTAAAAAGTGATAACCTTTAGTAATTTAGATCATCGACACAATATTTTTTATTTATCAGACTATTGAAAAACCCAAAAATCAATTTTTTCCCGACGATTACCTTGCTAGAACATGAAAAAGAGGTGAGTTTGTTTTCTCAGTGTATTACACAAGAATTCCACCCTTTAAATTTTTTCGACTCTCAGTTGAAGGTGTGTTTTCATGTACAGCTGACTAATTTTTTTTTTTCAGAAAACTCTAATCCGTGACGGAACTTCAAGATAGCCTATTTCAGATAGAAAATTGGAGTCGTTGTTTATCAAATTGCATTTTTGATAGAAATTTTTTGTCAGAAAAACCTGAACTTGGAATTTTGAAGAAAACCACGGCGTTAAAGTTTGTTTGTGTAATAAAGATTGAACGTAATCATAAATTATTTACTATCTTTTGTTTAATTTTTTATTTTTATTTGTAGAATAGGAATTTAGTATACAGAACTAATAAGCTAACATAAAAAACAACATTAACGAGTTTGTTTTCTACAAAAATTATATTTTTGATTTTGAATGTTATTTCACTCTTTTCGTGTAAGTATTTAACCTAAGGTTGATTCCGAATAATTGCGGTCCTTGAAGATTTTTTTTCTAAGGTTATTTTTTTCAATAAAGTAATTATCTATCTTGTAAATTTTTTTTAATTATTTTTGACGTCGTTTTTTTGCGATAATGGGTGTCAAGTTAACAGCTTTTACGGAATAGGTTTGAGCTATACTTTACGTTTTTACTCTAAGCTAGTTTGTTGTCAAGACAGAGAAAAATTTATATTTTTTTTTACTATAATACCATAGCAACTTTTGCTGTCTGTTAAAGTAAGCTCGGAACATTAGAGCATTATATTAAACATTCAGATAGACCATAGCAAGTTTTCTTGGAGAACGCCACCTACTGGCTGTTGCGACCTTCCATGGTGTGCCATAGTAATTTTTACTATCATCCGACACAAAATTTAATCTGTTTATATAAGCTCGTAAAAAAATATTACAGAAAAAATATTTTTTTTTAATGTTCATATAATAATAATCTATCTGTTTTTTTTCTTTTCTTTTCCTACAATAAATACTTTAACATAAAAAATTGACACAGACCAAGACTTAAACCCCGTATCTTCTGGATAAAATTCCTACGCAGTATTCGCAGCACCACCATTTTCCATTAACTATTTGAAAACAAGTGGTGGCACTTGAGATATCTGAGTCTGTCATTAATTTTTGCTGTGCCACTTTGTATTTTCTAGTGAAACCTACAAGATTACTGAGAAAATCAAATATTTACTATAGTACATTGTAAATTTGAGAATCATTCTAATTTTGTCCACAAGAGAGTAAAATTATTTTAATACAAAGGTGCAGTGAAATTTGTAGGTTGAATCATTTCAACTTTTAAATTTGGCTTTTGTAATAAATTCTTCATGCTTGGTAATTTTTTCATCAAGAAACAGCAAAAAAAGGAGATATTTCTCTGGTAATGGGGCACCATAGTAAAATTTACTGAAAATTTTTCTCCGTATATTAGAAAACTTTGAAATTACGTTCAAATTGAAGTGTTTTAGAAGATAAACACGCTTAGAAAATTTCGATTTTTCCTTTGGTGGATTTTGAAAAACAAATAAATAACTTCAAAATATAAAAATTTTGCTCAAAACGCGGCACACAGACATGAACACAAGCATGGTTTTAGTGTCCAATGTAAAATTTTGCCACGCACACACAACTACTAAAGATCTTGATTTTTTCATCGGTAGCGCCACAAAAAATTTTAGAGCACGTAAATAAAAAAAACGTTACTGATATACGGGCCCTCCAAAGCATAAGTATTGGTTCGGTAATGCGACTGGGATTCAACCGTCAGAATAAATATTTTTTACGGTTAATTATGATCTATTTATAAATGATTGAATTACCAAAAAAAAAAATACAGGAAAAAATATTCATAAAAATATATTTCTTTCATTTTTAATATTATTATTATAATATTATTCAATGAGACTTTTATCCAATGTTAATTATGGAAAAAAAAAAAATACACTGGTAACTTGTTTTTTTCATAAAGTTCCCTAATATTCTCGATTGTTGTGTTTGCTTTGTGATCATAAATTTTAAGATGTTTTTTGGAGACGAATTATATAATGAACAGCGTACTCAACTACTCACAAATTTAAACTTCTCGGCAGTTTTTGGAATCGCTTTGATTAATAAACATAAAAGTTTTTTTACACCATCAACAAATTAAGTTGCAGCAACAAATGACGTCACACATACGAAATTAAAAGACATGTATCCCCGGCAGTCATCTCGGTTTTTAACAACTTTAACAAGAGACGTTGCCGGGCCTCAATAAGAATTTCGAAACTGAAAAAAAAATATGCATATTTTAGCGTTGAAGTTTTTGAAATTAATATATTAATTTTCATTCCGAATTTAACACGTTTTTTACGCAAGTATAGTTTCTCCACATCCAAGATTCTCCAGATGATATACGTGAATTAGTAAAAATATTTTCGTACAAAAAAAATTTTTTTTTATTTCGTTTTTATGTGCGCTACACAATCAAGTGAACTTTTTCTTGATATACAAAAACTTTTGTCTCAGTAGAATCAATAAAGAAATTATTGATTGCTCATATTACAAACAAGATGAATGGAGAGAAAAAAGTGTGTGTTATTGTATGCACAGAGAAGTGAAACTTCTTTAGTAATTATAACAAAGAGTGATTGAAGGATCTCTCGCTGCATTAATATATTTTAAGTTAGCAGTCTTTTTCGGTTCCTTTTTGAGTCAACTAATTGGTGTTGTTATTTTTCAACGAATGAATAGAAAACGATATAAAATTTATATTATGAAATGTATATTAGACGATTACAATTATAATTATTACAGAAAAAAAAAAATTACCAATCAAGAAATATCTTTTAAATTTTCGATGAATATTCAAGAAGTACTGAGTTCTTTCGGTTGCACGAGGATCTTCAAGATTTTGAACAGGATGATAACGTTTAATATTTTTCCGATATATTATGTAACATGACGTTTCTGCCAGTTATCTTCTCGGACTGCTTGTTACCGTTATTTTACCTGTAAATTGTCCATTTCAATAAACAGAGCTAAATTCCAAGATAATTCACATAATAATAATAATAATCTGTATCCAAAACGTAATAAATAAAGTCGAGGGGTTTTCAAATCACCTTAAAACCAGGAAAAAGGCATAACACATTCTCGCGCTCAGAACACATTCATACCTGGACAAAAATACAATCAAATAATGAATAAAACGACCGCAACAAGCAATCTAGAGGAAAGCCGCAGGGTCGCTCAGTGCCCTGGCGAAACACACAAGAGCAATTCATTAGCTATTATAGAATGATTTCGGCGCTTTTACAAGAACGAATCAAAAGCTATCCGAGAGCAAATTAAAATTAATATTACAGAACCCCTAATTATAATATGAACCATTGAATACCATAATAAAATATTAAAATATTCTATTGACAGTTTAGACACATTAATTTA
>MKYW01000093.1:35009-82051 GCA_015776835.1 Aphidius ervi
GTTAGCCTTAATAATAATAGCCAAACAATCAATATCTACATCATTTTACTTAGCTAGATTTTCTACTTAGCTGTAATTGTAGCCAGACAATCACTATCTACCTTATTTTACCAGCCAAATCTTTTACTTAGTAGTTAGTCGCTAGATTTTTTTTGTCTTAATTTTTTTTTTTTTAATTTTTGTTGTCGCGATTTTTTTTGTCGTGATTTTTTTTATCATGATTTTTTTTGTCGAAATTCGTTTTGTCTTGATTTTTTTTGTCGAGTTTTTTTTTGAAAATTTTTTTTGTCATGGAATCGTAAATAATGTGACTAGTGAAAATGGTAAACTCATGATATTATCATAATAATGAAACACAGAAGGAAACTTGTTTTAAATCATATTATTTTGTTGTAGCCACAAAAAAACTACCATGCCCGACGAAATTGAGTTCAAGTGATACAGAAAATGATGAATTTGTGAGTGATCTTCTAGCAAAAAGATTCAAAGATTCACGAGAGTGTGCAAGAGCCATAACCAAAAAAATTTGGACACCTGCTGAACTACAGCAACAAGCAGTTAAACCACGTACTAATTCAAACAAAATACAATTCACTACTAAGAAAGTAGAACGAGTTGGCTTAATATTTTCTAAATGGTTGAAAAAAAAGAGATACATGAAAGAATCAAGGGAACTGGAACTTCGTCGTCTCGGCGGACATATGGGTTGTGTTGTTGATAACATCAAAAAACAAGATAAAGCTAAAACCAAAAATAAAGAAATTAAAGAATAATGTAACATTTAATGTAATAAAAAAATTATTTTTTTATGAAAATGGTAATCTTATTTATAATTGTTTTGAAACTTTTTTTTTACCAAAAAATCCGGAGTTTTTCCGGAAAATTACGGAGTAGTCCGGAGTTTTTCCGAAGAATTATGGAATAATCCGGAGCTGTCCGGAATTTTACTGGGCCAATTCCGGAGCAATACGGAGCTCTCTGGAAATTTACGGAGTGATTCCGGAATTTTATGGAAAATATCCGGAGAAATTCCGGAGGAATTATTTCCACCAAGGAGACGACAAAACAGAATGATGACTTTATCTTATTAATTAAAAAAAAGAGAGAGAGAGAGAATATCAAGCTAGGGACCCGAAGACAACCAATCACACAACGAAGAACCGGCATTACAGTTCTGCTTTTTAAAATAGGATTCAAGTATTTACAATATAAAATTTATCCAAATAACAAAAATTAGAAGTTAAAAGTTTATGATGAGAATAAACTCAACTAATATCAATTAAAGAAATGGCTGAGTGGTCAGCCTATCCGGCTTTCACGTATGAGACCTTTAAACAAGTCCAAATGAACAAATAATTTTTTTTTTTTTTTTTCAATGATCTTCATTGATCTTTATAAAAATGTTATTTTCGATTAGAAATATATATTAAATAAACTGAAGAATTTCTGTTTTTTTTATCTAAAAAATACAAATGAAGCATAAAAAAAAATATGTACTTTATTTCAGTATAAATAATTCAATTTGTTGCAAAGCTAATAAACGCATATTTATAAAATAAATGAATAGGTTTTAAAAATATTATTTTATATGATTTGTAAATTCATTATTTTGATATTAATTCATTGGACCTATACATGTCTATGTGGCTCTGTTTATTCAAGCAGACATTAATCATAAAGCTTAGGCTTAATTGTTTTTTAGTTCTTAATTATATCTACCCAAAACTGTCCATAATATTTCAAGAATATTTTATTGAAAATAAAAATATTAACAGAAAAAAAAAAAAAAGTATAGTCAAGTGTTTGTTGCACCTTAATATAAGTGTTCCATAGGGATTTTTTTTTTTAAATTTTTTTTTAAATGTTCGATTTTTTTTTATTTTTATTTTGAAATAAATGACTATTTTTCTTTGTTCTTTGTTTTTTTCTAATGTTGTTTATTTCTGTTGTCAAGGCAGTGTTATTGGATCTAATAAAGCCCAAAAAAAAAAAAATATCGTTTTGAATTTTCTTAAAACATAAAAAAAAAAACTACACAAAACTGTATTGAATTTAATAAGGCCCACAAATAAAAAAAAAAAATATGTTTGCTTTTGGAAAAAAAAAAAATCATAAATTTGATTTAACATCGACTGATTTGGTTAGTCAGTTTAAAAAATATCTTGAAATAAGAAATTCTGACACTATATCAATGACTAGCAAGTTGTTTTTGAATTTCTTGTAAACTTTTTCCTTTAGTTTCAGGAAGTACAAATATTGTAAATAAAATACTGATGAAACAAATAATTGAAAATAGCCAAAATAAACTGTACATGCCAAATTCATCAACAATAGTTGGATAAAGTTTGAGTATTAAAAATAATACAATTCCATTTACTGTTTGTACGACAGCAAATGCTTTTGTTTTAATATCAGAAACAAATATTTCACTCATTAGTGTCCATGGTAATGGTCCCCAACCAATACTGTACGTGGCGAAAAAAAATATCATTGAAGCTGTTGATAACCAGCTGATACCACTCATATCTCCATCACCATTATTAGCATTTTCAGATAGATAAAAATATAATCCAAGTGTTGCCTAAACGAAAATTTTAAATAATAAAATATACAAATAGTATGTTTATCAGTTTATTTACTAAACAATTGATAACAACGAAAAATTATTCAACTTACAAGACTCAGTGTTTCACCAATGCCTGATATAATTAATAATATTTTTCTTCCCCAGTTATCAACAAACAATGGTGTTATAAAACAAAAAACTAGTTGAACAACTCCAATGATTATTACAGAAACTGCGGGTGAAATAGTACCACTAACACCAGTTGCACTAAATATTGATTCAGCATTATTTAATATAAGAACTGCGCCAGAAAAACTTTGAAATATAAACATTAAACAACTGTACCAAAGTGCTTTAAAATTACTTGGTATTCTGAATAAATCCATAATACTTGTTTCAAGTTTAGCAGCAGCTTGAACACAATCCTGATAAATATAATTATTCGATAAAAATAATAATAAAACAAATTATATTAATTTATCAATTAAAAATATAATACTAACTTTAATTTCATTAGCTTCAGCTTCAATAGAATCAGCACTATTACCACGAAATTTAATCAAAACTTGAATCATTTCTTTGTGTTGACCTTGTGATGCTAAATAATAAGGTGACTCAGGCATTAAATAAAATGTTATAAAAAATAAAAGAGGTAAAGTAGCACATGACATCCAGAGAATATTATAAGACACAAATGGACCAATTGAGAATGAAAATATCCAGCCAATATTTATTAATATTTGCATAAATGAACTGAGTGTACCTCTTATGGATTTATCACTTATTTCAGCAGTATACCTGTAGCAAATATAAAATGAAAACGACAAGAATATTACCAAATTTATACTATAAAGGTAAAATAAATAAAGAATTACATCGGTATAACCGAAGTTGTTGCACCCGAAGCAAATCCTCCAATGAGTCTTCCTATGCACATTGTTGCTATATTTTGAGCGAATCCAACAATTATCCAACTTATGGAAAATGGTAAAACACAAGACAACAAAGACTTTCTACGTCCCCATCTTCAATAAAACAACAATATAATATACATAATAAATTGTTTAATAAATTAATTTTTATCTAATTATAAACCTTTTAGCAAAATATCCAAAAAAGGAGCAACCAATCAATGAACCCAGCATTTGTAATGATGTAATCCAAGAACTTTCCTCAGCTGTTATTGCATGACCAAATGGATTGTCATCGGCAACTGGATTATTTTGTTCTAATTTTTTTAAAGTAGGACTTGTCCACGCGGACATTGCTGATGAAGCAAGTGCTGACAAACATGCTGATAATTTTATAAATTAATTAGTTTTTGATTTATTATTTTCATCATTGTAAAATTTAGTTACAATAAATTTAAATAAATTTTCATTAAACAAATTAAAGCATATAATATAAATTCAATGATACTATCTTGGAAAAACAAGATATGTTTTTCATTTTTATCATCTAAATAAACGACAATTGTATCAACAAAAATATCAATTTTTTTTTCCGTTTATATTTAACAGATAAATAGAATAATAAATATATTTATATATGAAATTGAAATGACAGATAATGATCATAAGATATTAATTGATTTATAAGAAATATATATTAGTGTATAAAATAATCTTGTTTTTTTAAACTCAAAATAGACGTGAATTCAAATTACAATACCCCTCAATAGTAAAATATTCAATTTAAAAATTAATTTATTTTTACCACTGAAAAAAGAACTTTTGTTAATTTGAAAATAATTTTAAAGAATAGAAAGTATTGATTAATAATTTAGAAAAACTTACCAGCAAATGTTGCAAAGTATTGTAAGAATTTTGGATCTTTTTTCAATGAAAATATCATTTTTTAAATATTATATTTTCTTTCTTTTTATACAATTGAATTCAAATATTTGAATCGTAATGAAAAGCATAGGTAAAAATTTTGTTGTATACACAGCTCTTGGATGTCTTTATGAATACTGATTGTGATAGGTAGTTTTATTTTCATACTGAGTTTACATTTACATTTTTTTTTTTTTTATCATTTACAATAAAATGAATAATTATTGACAATTTTAATAATATTTATTGTTTTTCCTTATACTAAGTACACATAATAAATTTCATCAATCATTATTGATCATGATACTGCAGCAAATTTGATTAATTAATGCGTATGTATTTTTTTTAAATGTATTTAACAATCGATAGATGTTTATCATTTGACATTATCTTAATTCTAAATTTTAATCGAAAAATATCCAATTAATTTGTTATGTTGTCTTATGTGTGTTTTAATTTCAAGATATAGATCCTTAAATATTTTCAATGTTAAAAAATCACCCAATTTCTTTTTATTTTTAAAATTACGCATACAATATAAAATACTTTAATATTATTCAAAAAATTTTAAGTGCTAAAAAAGGTGATAATCCAAATCATTGTAAAAATATCTACCGATGAGCATTTTTAATTTTCTTTGGCGTTTATCACACATAAATGAAGCAAATAAAATATAATAAATGGTAGCATTTATACCAGCAATGTTTAAAACTTCCAACTCATTAGAATTATTGATAGGACTAACAACAGCTGCTTCAGTAACACGAGAATCTGCGAATTTAACTCTCTTTATATTTTTGAATTAATCAACAATTTTATCATCAACGACAATTACATCATTTTATATAATACTTTCAGGAATTTCAGAGATCAAGTCAATAAATATTAACACATAATTTCCAAAAATTTAAAATAGAATCTACTTTTAAATTATCACTCAACACTAACTTCTTCAAATATTTTCTACTTTTTTAAATTATATTCTCAATATCTTATTGAGTAATACCATTTATATTTGAGTTGTGACACTGATATCTTAAAAAGTCACGTATGGAACCTGTTCCAAAGCAACAATTTCAAGATATAGTTTAATAGATTCATTAGCTTCTTTTGTATTACAACTCTGATACTCTCGAATTTCTTAAAGAAGTTTCAGGATTTTTTTGGTTTCCGGTACTTGACTAAACAAAAGCAAATAAGCGTTAACAATATACTGTTTACCCAGATAAGAGTGCAGAAGAACTCTGTTTTTGAAGAGTTTCAATTTCACTACGAAAATATTCCAGATTCTTTTTTGGTGCTGCGTCTTTTTCAATAGGTACAATTTTAACATTATCAACACAAACTTTACATTTACATATGTAGTTTAAATTTTTAAATAATTCTTGACGTGCTTCTTTGTCATAATCATCAAAGTGTACATCATAATTATCATAAACTTGTTCATCTTTTTTAATCGAACAAATTGATCGAATACTTATTTTATTATCATGAAGACTATGAGCAATCATTTTTCTACACGAGTGTGAAAATAAATTGGAGTAGGCAAAAAGTGCATTTGATACTTTTATAGATTTACGATTAATTAATGGCATTGACATGTTTAAACCATTGAAATTTGCTATTCTTGTATTTATTTCAATAAATTGAACAAGGAACAAAAAATTTGTTATCATTTGCAAGAGTTTACAAACTCATTAAATTTTTTTTCTCAAATAATTTAATTTCTACACCATAAAAATATGCCATTATGACACAAGATGCAACTGATTGAGATTCATGAGTCATTAGATGTGGTAAATATTTTGATACTGTCATATTCCATTTTACTCGATGCATCAATATTAAATTTATTAAAAATTCACAAAGGTTTATATTTATCAATAACTAAAATTTCAAGCTACATAGCATCTATTGAATTATCAATTTCTTTCATAGCAATTATTGTTAATCTCAATGCCATTAAAAATTTATCTTATATTCCATATGAAATTAATTGTAGAATAACTCTACAATATCATGGTGATTATGGTAAGCATCTTCACGACATTTAACTGAACAATAAACATTTTGAACATATTTTTTACATGGTATTTTCACTTGACCAAGTTGTTGCATAAGCTTTTTCAACATAAAGTATTTCACCAGGTTCAATGGCTCTTGTTGCAATAACATGTTTATCTAATTGTATGATGATTTACCAGCTATTCAGCAATCTTGTGAAAATATTTTTTTGACTGATTTATCACTACACGTATCATCTCCATGATGTACAATTTTGTTATTGGCTTTTTTAATTATATTATATATTTTGAATCTCAAGTAAATTGTGTATATTAATAAGATTAATTTACACAAGGATAAAAAATAGGCAAAAAGTTTCGCACATTTACCTGAGACTTTATGAGATGATATGATAAACTTTGGATAAACTTTTGATGAAAATTTTTACAACAACTGTTTCAATAAGAAATAATAAAAAAAATCAGGTCTTTAAAACTTATAAAAGGACGTTTATTAAACAATAGTGTAAACTATTATTTTAAAATAATTATGATTAGTCATGTCAACAAGTGCTTTTTATAGTTAATTGAGAAATAAACAAATCATTGTATTAAATAAATTTTAAACATTAATTTAAAAATAAAAATAAAGCCCAAAAAATCATTTATGCATTGTCAAATAATGACAATTAAAAAAAAATCTTTATTTATCAGGAAATCATTCTAATTAAAGATATTTTACAAAATTATTTATCAAAATTAATACCGATGAAAATATTACAAAAATACAAGCATTATATAATAGTAAATATAAATAATTATTAAGTAAATATAATTATAACATTTGCTTGTTTACATTGATAAATGAAAAAAATGTCAACATACTCAAAATGACATTGAAAATATCATTATTTTTTTTTTTCTTACAATTATTTTTTTTCTCAAATTATTACGCGTTATCATTTAATTAAAAAACAATAATAATTAACGCGCAGGTCTAACAACTACTTACTGAAAATTACACAAATACAATTTTGAAAAATTATTAAATTCAAATCAATTATTTTACAATCAATGTATCGAGTTAATTAATTAATTATTCTTAAATGCCGAAAAAAAAGCTATATATATACAAATATTGTTAAGCAAAAAATTGAATGAATGCTGCTTGAGTAAGTGCAACAAAATCACCAAATACATATGATAATTCAACAGCTTGAGATGAATTAATATTGAAATACTTATAAGACTCATTAAGAACTACTGAATAAACCTCAAGGTCACCTGGTTTTACAATTAATCTGTTTTCAGTTAAATAATACCATGATGTATTTTGTAATTTGCTTTTTTCAACAGCCTTTACAAAATTGTCTAGTGTTTGAAATATATGATTACGTACTTTGTTATTATTTTTTACAACAATTTTTTTATCAGATTTTTCAGAATGAATCCAATCACCACAACATGCATCACATTTACATGTAAAATTATAGAAATTTAAAAATTCTTGTCTCTTTTGTTTGTCATGACAATACCATGTAACTCCATAATTTGTAAATATTTGTTGTCCTTTTTTAATGGGACATGTTGCTCTCATGATAAATTGATCACCATGACGACTTATGATGACCATTGGTTGACAACTATGATTGAACAAACTGAATGGTACAACTAAAGCACTACCCATATGAATTCGTTGGTTTATAACATTAGCTTGTGGCATTGATACCTCAAGGCCATTGTTCATTAAAATTCTTACAGATCGATCAATAAGTCCAACAACATTCATGAACTTTTTTCGTGTTTTTAAATCTTTTAAATCACCATCATGATCACTTGGCAAATCATCCATGTTTATCAATAAAAAATATGCCATAATAAAACAATCAGCAAGTGATACACATTCTTGATCAATTAAATTTTCTGATATTGATGTTTGCATTGATACAACACTTGTATGTACATCTGATCTAAGTCGACCATTCATAAAACCTCTAGTTCTTGGATCAAATGATAATAAATTTTTTTTTCTTGGAATTTTATCTGGACGATAAACACTTTCTAACATTCCAATAATTGCTATTCTCAATGCCAATAAATATTTATCTTTTATTCCAAATGCTAAAAGATATGGTATAACTTTACATTCAACTCTATGATAATCATTGTCAGCATTAATTTTACAACTTTCAGAACAATAAACAACATAAGCACAATTATTACATGGTATACTTGACCATGTTTGTTTTTTACAATAATCACAAAGATTATATTTTAAATCTTGAACAATATTACTGGCATATGCATGCTCAACACCAATAACTTCACCAAATTTAATGTCTTTTTTCGCTGTTATATAACGACCATATTCACGTGAATAATTTAATTGTGTTGAATCAGATAAACCTGGTACTTCTAGATTACTTTTTTCCAATATAATTGGAACAATTTCAGAATTTAATTTAAAAGCACGTGTTCCATTTTTGTCCACCTGGTCTGTGCTTCATTCTTATTAGCATACCTCAATGATGTTGAAAGTTCACGATCAGCAATAATTCTGTGACTGCTTAATGCACGTAAATTTGCTAATAATTTTGCATTATCTGGAAATATTTTCATATACTTGAGTCTGCTAAGATCCTTGAGACAATCATCATGCATTTCAGCTTCAAAAAGTGCAGCACTGCGATTTAAATATGCATATGTTAATTCAAGACTATCTGGCAATGCATAAGCAATTGCTTTTGTATATTTTATCCAAGATTCATCATATTCTTCATCATTATAATGGAGCGTTCCTTCAGCTTGATAAATAGTGCTGATAAATTTGTCTTTTGTTCTTATATTTTCTGGAGTTGGAATAAAACGTGATGCCTTCTTATCAACAAGGTCATCAATACAACGTTCAATAATGTTTTGTCTATCAATATTTAAATCCAATCCCAATCCTTGTGTCGCATAACTTATTGTATCAACAATTTTCAAGTGTATATTCTTTTTCCAAGACTCCAATTCTGGTTGAGTTATTTCAATTTTGTCTGTAAATGATATCAACACAATTACAACACTTGACATTACACAATATGACATTAAAATTAAAAATATAATTATTTATTCTTTTTTTTTTTTTATGAAACAAACTTACCCATGGTTTGAAAAATTTTGTTTTATAATTATTTATTTAATTTAGCATATAAAATATCACCATGTGTTTATAGATTGTGATAATGAAGAAAACCTTGCTTATTTATTTGATAATAAAAGCCAACTTATTCTAGAACTATCCAGTCTGGAGATCAACTGAAAAGAGAGAATAAATATATTTGTTGGTTGCTCAAAAACTATTCATTTGCACATGCGTAGAATTTATTGTTGAAAAGTTTTGTTGAATAAACATGAAGAAAATTTAAAAGTAAATATAATAAAGTATAAATCTATTGTGTTTATAAAAACATTAATTGAAATGATGAAAAGTAAACAAACAAATCTGATAAAATAATCTCATGAAATAATTTTATAAATTTTAGATATACTTTTGATGAAAATTATTATAGCAATTGTTTAAATAAAAAATAATAAAAACACTAACATTATCGAGTAAACTATTTACACTTTATCTTGTTACGACTGTTACGCAAAATAAAGCTAAACAAAAATGCAAAATGAAAAAAAGGGCTACACCGAAACACACCAAAACACACCAAACACAACATCGTCGTCGTCATCGAGCGGTAGCGACCTCTTTAAGTATATTTTTCTTAAAAACCAACTAAAAAATTCAGCGCAAAAGTTTAAATTTACATATCTCTAAATTTTCCGGATTAAAATAAATGAATTAATTGGAACAATAAAGACTAATAAGCATCTTAAAAAAAAAAAAAAAAAAATTGGAAAAATTATTTATGGCAATTTAATTTATATTTTTTAGTCAATAAAATTTTTATTTCTCAATAAGTAAATAAAAATACATAAAAACATTTTCTTGTTTACATTATTGAATGAATAAATTGTCAACATACAAAAAAAAATTACTTTTTTTCTTAAATAATCACGCGTTATCATTTAATTAAAAAACAATAATAACTACAATTTTAGAAAACTGTTATTTCTAAATCGAAAATTTTACAATCAATGTACTATAAGTTAATTAATTAATTATTTTTAATAATATATTTATTATGATTATTAAAATTAGCTGGCGTATATGAAAAAAAAAAAAAAACAAAATTAAAGTTTGTCTGTCACACTTGGAATTATATTTTTGCAAATAATATTATTTTAAATAATGATAATTTTATTTAGTTAAAATACAAAAGAAAAAAAGATATTTAAAAATGATTTATTATATTTCTAAGATAAAATATACATTAAACTGGAAAGAGAAGTAAATAAACCGTTGTAGCTTGTTTTTTTTTACAGAAAAACAATTGCGGAAATATAAACAATGACTTGATTTCCACATTGCCAATTAATTAATCCTCAGCACTTCAAGATGATCATAGATGTTATAAAAAAAACATTTTCAGAAAAATATTTTTCAATTAAATTAAATATTAATTGAGAATTAACGACGTATATTTTTTGAATTTGTCTCTGTTATGTATGAAATCCTTTAGAGTTATAATAATCGTATAAAAGTTTGTAATTTTTTTCAATTTTGAAAAACATGTTGCCGATTAACTAACATTGTTAAAGAAATCAAAATCATATTAATGTATAATTTTTAATCAAGAAAATACAGATATTGATATTTATTCACGAGGTTTTGTTATGGTTAGAAAAAATATATAATATGAAACATCTCGTGACATGTAAAGAGCTACGTTTAAGTTTTGAAAAAAGGACATTATAAAAAAAATTGTATCATCAGAAATGAAAATCAAGAAATTAGTAAAAAAAAATATAATGACTAAAAATTTTTTTATTGCAAAATAATTAATCTATTAATTTACCAACAAAATTAGTCACATGACTGAAAAATTATTGGACTCAAAATATACAATTTATGATTGTCAAAATGAAAAATTGTTGAAAATTAAATTACCAACTTGGCCTGGTAAATATAATTTTTTGTTTTCTATCAAATGAACTGAAAATTTTAACAGTTTTAATATATAAATTTTATGAATTACTGCAGGTGTTTGATTTGAATAAATTTAAAATAGGTGAAATTTATATAAAATCAGCAAATTCATGTTACTCAAAGATAAATTTTTTTGGTGATATTGATGTCACACGGAAAGCACTTATACTTTCAGCAACAATTTTTCTGGTAAATTAATTTAGTTTTTTATCTTTTCAATTTATAAATTCGATTAATAATCTATTATTGTTTTTATTCATTTTTTTTTTAACAGAAATATGCTAAACGACGAACAATCAGCAGTTTACATGAATATATAAAAAAAATTTAATGTGCCATTATCATCAAAATGTACTTCAATTTTTTAATGTGTTTTTTGTTTGAATAAACATAAACAAAATTCAAATGATTTCATTTTTTTTTTTTTTCGAACGTGGCTACACTAATACTACAAATTATTTTATATATTTTGAAAAAGTAAATGGTAATTTATCTCAATCAAAATACCAATATATACATTAATTTTTTTTTTTATTGAAGAAAAAAATAATTAAATTGTCATCTTGTCTTATTATAAAAATTTATCAAGTGAATCGAAGTGAGGCTTCATTTTACGTTTTTTTATAACTAGAGATTTATTTTCATATATAGATATATTTTTCAATTATTAATTAATCCAACTCATATATGTGATTAAATCTATTGATGCTGATATAAATGCTCTTGGTATATCACAAAATAGTGATGATGATTTGATTGAAACTCAAGATGAAGAAAAGCTTGATAATCTTGAAGAAATGTATGGAAAACTATATCCAATATAAATGGTAAATAATTAATTGTATAGATTAAATAAAAGTCGTAAAAAAAAATCATCAAAATTAATACGTCGTGATACCTGGCCAAATAATAACACGATGAAGACGTTGATAGCCTAATGACTGAAATAGAAAATAATAATAATTCAATTAAAAATAAAAATCATAAATTAAATAAATCAATAACGATTGCAAATGATTTATTTTATGATATTAATTTGGAGTTTGAAAAATTAAAAAATTATATTGTTGGACATATCGATAAAAGAATTGTCAAATTGATCAAAAATATATTAGCCAAATTGTCAACAAAAAATAATATTATAATTTAAAATAAAAATTCTTTTTATCATAAAAAAAAGTCAAATAAATATAAAATTTTTTATCAGAAATAATTACATTTTAATAATTACATTAAAAATTAATAATGTTGTACATCTGTTGACGTAAAAAATTTGTTTCTCAAAAAAACTTTAGAATAATGATGATCAATCCACCAACTTTTTGAATTCATATAAAAAGAATATATTGAGTATTCTCCCTTGTAATCATCATGCATGACAGTAAAGTACCAATATTGATTTAAAATATCATTTTCTTTATTTTTTGTATTTAAAACATCAAGATGAATTCGTACAGAGCAACTATTATCATTTAATCCAATATATTCAATTCCTGATTCAGCTGATGATGAATATGACGTGTATTTATTATAAATGATAGTATTATTTCTCTTGAGATCAAACCACTTAAACCCCATCTTTAAATTACAGATGGATAATGGTTGTCCTTCTGATTGTACAAAGACAGTTAATGTTTTATTATCATATGGAGCTTTTCTTATAATTTTCGTCGAAGTCCAAGTCATTGACATACGTTCAACATCTGTTCTGGGATTAAAAAAAATGTTATATTCTCTGTAACAACCATCTCTCTTCAAATCGTAAACAAAGGTTGCAATATTCCAAAATGATTTATCACATGAATATTTTTCAATGATTGTCCATTTTCCTCTGAATGGATCATATTCATTAAAATAATGTTTGAACAGATAATGTTTTTGATATATGATAAACGAGCAGCTGTTATCTTTTTTACCAATATACTTGAACATTCTAAAACGATCAATTGGTCCACTTTTATCATACAGTGGATAAAAATCATAATATCCAGGTTCATTTGTTTCTACTTGAATCTTACATTGAAGTACTTCTTCTTTATAAGGTTTTAAATAGACTGTTATGGATTCTTCAGTGGTGTCATAGTCATTTGACAAACTTTTATTTTCACCTTTTAAAAAATTATATACAATTAATATTTATATGTATGATTTATTATGATGAAATGTTTATTTGACACGTTAAACTTACCTGACACAATTGATAACGAAAAGAACAACAACAACAACATCACCAATAAACCCTCCATTCTCGTAAATATCTCTTATATTATAAATTTTTATTTTAATAATAAAGAAAAGAAAATGTAATAAAGTCTATATGAAGTCTAATTAATAGCCCTTATTAAAGAAAAACGAATAGTTTTAATCTTTATAAGTGGATGATTATTGATAGAGAGATCTAGTACTCACAATGAAATAAATTCGACTGATCTGTAATCAAACGGGGCTAAAAAATATGAACGTAAAAAATATCAACATAAAAAAGTATTAATAATTCAATAAATTTTATTTATTTAAAAAATGATTAATTGATTATTGACATGAATATTATATGTATACGAAAATAAACTGGCTTTTTTCTACTTCTTGTTATATGTATTTTTTTGTTTTTTATCATTTACTAGGAATTGTTTTTCTATTTTTTGTTATTTTTTTAACTTTAATATTAATTTATTTATTTTTTTCTAATATAACGTACGACTCATAAGTTATGAGTCATATATTTTTAGTTAATTATATTGTTATTTTCGTTGTTTTTCATGTTTTATCTTTTCACCACGTCACCGATAGTAGTTACCCGGGAAAAAATTAGACGATCGCCGATGATCGCCAACGATCGTCAGCGATCGTCAGCGATCGTTGAAGATGTCATATTTGTCCACATCTTTGTCGATCGCTGTCGATCGCTATCGATGTACAACAATTTACAGAAAAATAGACAAACATGATTCTACGGCCTTAATTTAAATAAAAAAAAAAAAATATCCCTGAGTATATTATAATTATGATAAATTCTCCAGCATAAGCTAATAATTATTATAATTTGTCTATTTTTCTGTAAATTGTTGTATATTGATAGCGATCGACAGCGTTCGACTTTGATTGACAGCGATCGACGGCGATCGACAAAGATGTGGACAAATATGACATCTTTAACGATCGTTGGCGATCGTCTAATTTTTTCCCGGGAGATAACAACTTTAATAAATTACAACTAACCTTTAGAAAGGAAAATACAATGTAAAAAAAAACAATAATGATCATTATCAAAACACGCTAGATGTGTATAGTACTCAATAATAATTAACTCAATTTAATCGACAATATGATTTTATACTCATTATAACATAATCTTTATCACTTTGTTTTCATGGAAAATTTCAAATGACTTTTTTCATTGATTGTTTCCATTTTGACTTATTCCTTGTGACGATCAATTGCAACATGATAGTATATGTTAATTTTAAATTTATTATAATTGTAAATTGAAACTATCCCTGGTTGAAGCATTGTTTCTCCATAGCATTACTCCATTTTCGCCGATTCTGGAGGAATTACTCCGGCATAAAACTATATAGGACTGATGGGATAATATTTTTATAAAAGAAGGAAGAATATTTTTACTATAGAACGTGAAAATGTGAGTTTCGATATATTTTTTTCTTTGATGATATTCATTTTTGTTTGTATAATAAAAATTAGTAATTACTAATTGTCGTTTTATTTTTCCATTGCGACTCATGAGTGCTGGGTTGGTCTAGTGGGCTTTCGTCTCGATTGGACTGAATCAACGTCTCAACACAATATTCCAAGAATATCCCATTGGATGAAATTGAAACTTGATCACCTATACTCATTCTAAGAGCTTGATATTTTATTATTCCACATTTAATTTTTTTATCATCTAAAATTGATAACAATTAGAAAAACAGATAAAATATATATATATATTTATAAAAACGAATCAACAAAATATGAATATATGTATATTTATTTCTCCAAATAAAATAATATATTTATTTATTATTCATTTTTTTAGATTAAGTCGAAATAAATTTACGGTCTTGCCTTCATAATTAGAATGAATTTTTTTTTTTTTAATTCGTATTTCAATAAAGATTATGTGAACACTAAAATGATATTTTGAATTAAATTTTATTTAAGAAAATAAACTGAATATTATACTCAATTGATGTTTTTAGCAATATTTAATCAAAAGTATATTGTGAATTGAATTTTACTTTTTTTAGATTGACTGAGAATGTTTAAAATTATGTTGTTTTTTTTGTGCATAAGCCATTCAATCATTGATTTCAGTTTAATAGGAATAATTTATAATTATTTGATCGAGTATTAAGTATGCGTTCGTTTCAGAATCATGCTAAATAATATTTCATTGTCAGATGCAGATAATAATCAGATAACGTGATGATTACTATACATAACTGTGCTCGTGAGATTATAAATCATTCCTTTATTCTACAAGAGTATATATTATTATTAGTTTTTCATCATTTTTTCTTGTATGTTTATTTAAACATTGGTGATATTAAATATTTTAAATGTTCGATCGACGGTAACTATATGCGCATCAAAACACTTATATAATCACTTTGAAAAAAATAATGACAGTCGTTTGTAAACTATTGAACAGCCCAGATATTCTGCACGCATAAAAATTATATGTTTTTTCGTTTTTTAATCAACAACACACTATGGATTTTAAAACTGTTAGAAATTTTGAAACAATAAGTGATAATCTTAAAAAAAGAAAACAAAAGATTAACACAATTCAAACCCTGGATCACATTCCACACATTTCAAAATTAAGCGTAAGGATAGTCTTAAAATTTTTCATTGTTTATTATTTATTTATGTGTCAATTTTATTTAAAAATTATTTTTACAGGATCTTGACAGTTTTGTCGAGGATAATAAACCCATACTTAAATTTGGTCAATTATTTGGACTTTTTCCGATTGAAGGAATTTCTGATGATTTTTCAAGAAAGATGACTTTTGAAATTAAATCGCTTAAAGTATTGTATAGTTTTTTCGTTATTATGACAATTTTATTTATGCTTCTGGCTACGTTCATAAAACTTATCGAAAAATTTCAAGAAAATCGTTCAGAAATTCTTGGTATTATAGTTATATATTTAATTACAGTCCATCATATTTTAAAAATTAATGGATGTATATATATATTTTTTTTTTTTTCTTCTAGTCGAAGTGTCGATGATGTTTTATTTTGCTAACTCATTGATTGGAGCTTCATGCTTTTTTCTTATGTGTCCAATATGGATAAAACTTCAGCAAAAAATGGACAATAACAGAATATAAATTACAGAGGTTTGTAAACTTTTATATAATAATTATATGTGAAAAAATTAATTTTCAATGTTTATTTTTGTATAATTTTTATATAGTTTTGCTGATAAAAACCTACAGCTTCGTTACAAGTTTATGATAATATTATTGATAATAATAGTCCAGTCAAAAAACTTCGAAGTTCGTGAAATTTCTCAACAAGAAAAATGAAAAATATGAGTAGGTCCCTTGAGACTAGCTGATTTAAGATATGTAAAAAAAATTGCATCAACTCCCGGGAAAGGGTTGAAAAAAAATAAATAAAGTTTATTTTTAAAAAAACACATAGAAAAAATAATTTTACAGGGATAGAGTTTAGTAACTTTTTGTAGAGAAAAAAATTTGCAATTTTTTGGTTTTTTTTTTTTATTAAAGGGTTGATTTAATATTAGGGTTCAAAGTTTAAATTAATCGCGTAATCGTTGTGAGTAGTGGGGGAGCTAAAAGTTTCAGGGGAAAGTTGAGAGGGAAATATATTGTTGTCGCGCTCACACTCGGTTACACTCGGCCACGCTCGTTCATCCGGTTCCTACTATATCTGTCTTCTTTAAATTTATATCTTTCTTTTTTTCTTTCAAATCAAACTCTAAGCCGATTTTCGTTTTCGAAGCATCCGCGGCCGAAGAATAATAACAAGAGCAATTGTTTATTGTTAAATTAATATTAACAAATGGATACTAGCTTCAATAGTTGACCGATTTCAATAATTTTTTATACGTTTTATAGAAATGTTTATAAGACTTTTTGCTACGTGTACTAGCGTTGTGCGTTAAGTCAGTTTGTAATAATAAAGTTTATCCGTATTCTGTTAAGCGTTAGTATTCACATTAAAAAAAAAATAAATTTGAAAATAGTAATTTTTTTATTTATTTTTGAATAAATCATGTGTCCTGATCCAGTTTGGATCCAGACTGGATTTGAAATCAGGCAGGCCTGATCAGGTCTTGATCCGAACCTGATCTGAATTTTAACTCGGGATGACGTTTGATCTGGGAACGACACAACTCAAATAAATTAATTGCCAAAAATGAACAAACGTAGTTACCACACAACAACACGTAGCAACGTGTTATTATAAGAAAGAAAATTATAAAATATTAGTTATAAACAAATGCTAAAAATTTTTAGCCAATCACATCACGAATAAAAAGCGGTCAAGTGTCCTTTTTATAATAGGAAAGATTTTAAGTTCCGATTTCACAAATTAGTTTTTAATTATCCAAGAAAATGTTTAAATTACTTTTTACTTTAATATATCACATTAAACTCATTAATTTTTATTTATTTTATTTGAAGCAAAAAAAAAAAATTTCATTATCACTACAACTTTTATTTTCAGAATGATGCTCCATTTGGAAGCAGTAGTATTGTAAAAGTTCTTAAATCTGGAGCTTACATTGACAAAACGGAACATATTTATTGGTTGATTACTAATTTTGAACGAGTCCTGGTAGTCCGCCCGCGACAATTCGGTAAAACGTTAGGCATCGATACTTTTGTTTTAATATTTCGTGGTAAACTAGAAATCTTCAAAGGATATGGCTGCTACATTTTGAGAGTTAACTGGACAGGAAAATATCCAGTTGTGAAATTTGATTTTTCAAAATTAGAGACAGCTTGTATAAAACGCTTTGAAGAGGGGTTTATAGAACAAATTAAATAAGCTGCAGTACGCAACAAAGTTAAAATTGTAAGTGATGATGGATGTTCCCCAATTACTCTATTTTCACGATTGATGTTCAAGCTTGAAAAAGAAAATCCTGTCGTGTTGATAGATGAATATGATGCACCAATCAACGGTTTAGATGAAAGCATGCCAGTACTAGCGACTATTAGACGAAGTATCCAAAATTTCTTCACTGCATTAAAAGGCTGTAAATGTAAATTTGTTTTTTTAACCGGTATTTGCAAATTTGCTATGGCCGGAATTGGTTCCGGGGCAAATGATATCAAAGACTTATCATTATATCCGGAAACAGCTTCATTATTCGGGTTTACTCGAGAGGAAATAACAACGAAATTTAAAACTGACATTCAAAATATTTGCTCTGAAACACAACGCACATTTGAAGATTTAATAGAAGTCATGAAAGAATATCATAACGGCCCTGGTAGAAATAATCTCTCCGGATTTTCTCCGGATTTCTCCGGATATCTCCGGATTTTTCCGGATCTCTCCGGATTTCTCTGGACTTACTCCGGATTTTCTACGTAATTGAGACTTCCGGAGATATTTACGGAGTAATCTCCAGACTATTTCCATAATATCTCCGGATTTTTTCCGGAATTTTCGCTTAAAAAAACAAACACAAAAAAATGAAAAAATCAATGAAAAAAACTAGAAATAAGAGTTTACATACGAAAAATAAAAAAGGAATTTTTTCTGAAAAAATCCGGAGAAAATCCAATAAAATCCGGAGAAAATCCAATAAAATCCGGAGAAAATCCGAAAAAACTCCGGAATAATATCTCCGGAAGTCTCAATTGCGTAGAAAATCCGGAGTCGATCCGGAGAAATCCAGAGAAAGTCAGGAGAAAATCCGGAGAAATCCGGAGAAAGTCGGGAGAAAATCCGGAGAGATTATTTCTACCAGGGGGGTACAGATTTAGTAAGTCCGAAGAGTATGTCCTAAATCCAGAGGCAATCATATCATGTATTCAGTCAGGTGAAGTTGGAAACTATTGGTGCAACACAACGGCTACAACAATAATAAAACAGCTGATCACGAGTTATCCCGACAATTTTCTTCAATTTTTCCAAGATCCCTGTTTGAAAATTACTCAAGAAGAATTAATGTACAATAGTCCTTTTTACAAAATGAAGCTGACACCAGTTCTATATCAAACAGGGTATTTGACGATCAAAGGATTTACTACAAATGGTACAATTACAACATTCGAACTAACCTATCCTAACCAAGAAATTCGGAACTATGTTAAATCTGGTTTGAAAAGTTATACACTTGAATTGAAAGAAGTAAAACATTTAATTGTTCATACTAAAAAAATAGTAGAATCTCTTTTAGATGGAAAAGTAGAAATATTTTTCAGATATTTAGCAGGAGTATTTTCAGGACGTTCGTATAGTCAAAAACTTGACATGGTTGATACTGCTAAGAAGGTGATACATAATCAATGTTATATGTTCTTGAAAGGCTTGTCTTGGAACAGTCTGGAGTTACAAGTATTAAACGAAAACCCAAATTCCGAAGGCAAAGTGGATTTAAAATTACTCATCCGTAACATTGCCTATATCATAGAATTAAAATATTTTAAGGAAAAGCCTTCAAGTCATGCTCTTGAAAAAAAAATATCAGACGCAATGAAACAAATGAGGAGAAAAAAATACGCAGAAGCTCATCAGGCTACTTCAGAAACTGTATATTTTCTGGCCATAGTGTTTGTCGAAAATGCTCAAATCAGCAAAACGCGTTTTGAAAAGTGGGGTAAAATTAAATATGAAGAAAGAATGTCAAAAAAGGGCTCTCAGTCATCTTGTAGCTGGTGAATTACGTGTAATACTACCAGCTGGACTTATATGATCAGTTGTAACTGAATCACCAATATCAAGTAAAACTCTTGCTCTTTTAATTGGTCTTAAGACCATCAAAATATGGTGGATATTTATATCCCTGGTGGAAATAGTTTCTCCGTAAAATTCCGAAAAACTCCGTAAAAGTCCGGAAATACTCCGGAAATATTCCGTTAAATTTCCGAAAAACTCCGTAAAATTCCGGAAAACTCCGTATCGCTCCGGAATTGGCCCATTAAAATTTTTTGGTCATTTATTTTTCTTCATTTTACACAGGAATTCCAGTATTTTGAAATTGCTACTGATTTCTCGTATTTTTCCGCATTTTTTCTAAGTGAGCCAATTCCGGAATAATCCGGAGTAATCTGGTGCAATTCCGGAGAATTATTTCCACCAGGGATAAGTTGAATTGACATCCCAAGGATATAATTGACTTTCTGGAGCAACAAGATTTGCCCAACGTTCACTGCTTTTTTCAATTTTCTCATGAACACTTTTAAACATTGCTGGAATACATATTTTTGTTCAACAGCTTGAATTTCAGATCTTGTTGGCCAAATATCATTGAGAAAAACATCTCTACCATCAACTCTTCGACCTATATTGTTAAAAAAGTAATAATAATATTATTACATTTAATATAAATAAAAGTAAAATAATAATTTAACTTTGATGTAATTATTTTTTACCAATCAGTTCATTTTCAAAATCGATATTAACTGTGCCCACAATTGCATAAGCAATAACTAGTGATGGTGATGCAAGATAATTTGCTTTTGTATTTGGATGACTTCTTCCTTCAAAATTACGATTGCCTGATAAAACACCACAACAAACCAATTCATTCTAAAAAAAATAATAAATATTAATTTAAAAAAGTACTTTTAACATTTTTAATGATATTAAAAGAGCTTATTCAATTACCTTTTCAATGGCATCTACGATTGAATCTTCAAGTGGACCACTATTACCAATACATGTCATACAACCATATCCAACAACATCAAAACCAAGTTGTGTCAAAGCTGGTATCACTCCACTCTCACGAAGATAGTATGTTACAACACCAGATCCAGGAGATAATGAAGTTTTTATATATGGAGCAACTGTTAGTCCTGCTTCAACAGCTTTTTTTGCCAATAAACCTGTAATTAATTTATCATGTCAATTAATTAATCTGTTAATTCGGAATAATATCATTTACATGTTTATGTAAATTGTATGGTTGTTGAATATCAATTAGAATTTTATTATTTTAATAGTTTAACTGTTTAATTACCTGCTCCAAGCATTACACTTGGATTACTCGTGTTGGTACAGCTCGTTATGGCTGCTATCACAACCGAACCATGGTTTAATTTATAATCTTTTCCCTCGAATTGAAAAGTACCTTCTGCTTTTGTTTTTTCTTGAGGTAGGCCATATCCTTTAAAACCAATCTAAAAATTGAAATAGTTATATTATTTATTTAATTTAAAAATTATAAAATTAATAAATATTTATTTATTATAGTTATTATAATTTTGGAATTTTTAATGACTCATAGATTATTATTTTTCGTTGTGTCGATTATTTATCTAGAAACGTCTAGAATATTATTTTTTTTTTTTCAACTTTGAAGATAATGACCAACGAAAATTGTCATTTAACATTCAAAATTATTTTCATTATTTATTTAATTCATTTGACCTTTTTTTTATCACTTCTATACTATTTCTCTCTCTTTCTCTCTTTCATAAAAAAATTTACCAAAAAATATTTTTTATTTAAAACTAAAATTATTTCTATTATTTTTTCATTTCTTCGAAATTCTTTATCACCAATTTCTCTCTGTCTTTTATTTCTACTATCTTTTGCTTCCTCTTTCTATATTTAAAATTGAAAAAGCAAAGAAATGTTATTTAATTTAAAATTATAAATAATAACTTGGTATTATTATATTATACTTATTTTAATAAAATAAAATAAATATTTTCTTAAATATTTACAAATTATATTTAGCAAAGAAAAATAACAATTTGCTTATGAATCGTTTTTTCGCCGATTGTTCTAATGGCTTTATAAGTATTCGATCATTATATTTTTTTCTCAGTCCATCAAATGCGTAAAACAATAATTTATTGCAAAATATACAAAAAAAATTTTGTCAAGCACCATCAGCGGAAAAAAAAGCCCTAATGAGAACAATTTTGCCCCGTCCCAGATAACCAGAACTGGTAAGACGATATATGCTACCAGCAAATTACCGGTAATTTACTGGTAAATACAAAATATTTCAAAAGACAGGTAACTGGAAAATTACTAGTAGATTACTGGTAAACATTTACCACAAAGATTATCAGAAAATTACTGGTAGATTACCGGTAAACATTTGCCAAAAATATTATTGGTAAATTACTGGTACATTACTGGTAAACATTTGCCACAAATATTGATGGAAAATTACTGGTAGATTACTGGTAAACATTTACCACAAATATTATCAGTAATCTTTGTGGTAAATAATTACCAGTTATCTACCAGTAATTTTCTGATAATCTTTGTGGTAAATGTTTACCAGTAATCTACCAGTAATTTTCCGGTAATCATTGCAGCTAAAATGATAAAGATTTCCAGATCCAGATCTGGGGATCTTTATCAAATTATTTTTTTTGTTGCTCATCTTGATTTTCCATTTTGCGTATAATAAAGAATTCTTTATTATAATTAAAGTCTTATAACGGAGAAAAATAAAAAGTAAAATTTACAAAAAAAAAAGTAAAATTTACCTTTTTTGAGATAAAATGAGGGACGCCAAGAGACGAAAGGTAAAATTTACCAAAAAAAAATGTTATAAGATTGAAGCCGTAGTTTACCTATGGACAGTGTTAAATTTACATTTAATTTTTGTTATCGCTTCCATTACTCCGAAAAAAAGTAAAATTTACCTTTATATCATTATAGCATATCGTTTAAATATCAACAAAGATAAACAGTTAATAATTTAAATTGATAATAAAATACATGATGAACGTAGAAAATTAAATTTTACATAATTATCAAAAGCTAGATTAATATATTATTATTATTTAAAAAATATGAAAAAGCCAAAGAAAACACTGACAAAGCCTACAAAATAAATTCAAATGATTTCGATGTTTTAATAAATTCAACACTAATTGATTTACAATTATACAATGGTAAATAATTATTTATCAAAGCTAATGAATGATTATTCAAGAAAATTAATTGTACTATTATTAACATCAAAATTTCATGAAATGAATAATACAAATGAACAATCAATATTAATTTTAAATGCTCTTATTGTTAGAGATGAAAAATTAACAATATCATTTATTGAGAAATTGGTTAATTATTTATCGTTGAAAAATTAAGAACAAGTATTAGAAACATCAAATAGAATATTATCAATTGATCCAAATAATATTGATGCATTAAAAGCTGAAATAATTGTTAAACTATGTAAAGATAATGATTTTATATCAGCATGTAAAAGTATTCATACTCTATTTAAAAATTTACAACGTTATGAAAATAAAAATATTGAAATATTTATTATAAATATAAAGTTATTAACAAGTTTAATAACAAGTAAAGATAATAGTTGTTTACTTGAATTATCGAAAATATGTGAAAAAATAATACAAAATGATACAAATATAAGTGAGCCAATGATTCAACTTGGTAATATATTTTTGTTGTTGAAAAATTATAAAAAAGCTGAACATTGGTATAAAAATGCAATTAAATCTGATAAAGATCATTGATAATGATGGGTCTAGCTTATTGTCAATTTTTGGAAAAAACACCAGGTTCTTCTGACATTGCTAAACAACAATTGGATTTTTTAATAGAACTACAATCATCAACAAATAATATTCATCCAAAATTATATTATATGTCTGTTAAAATTCATAAAAACAATTCAAAACAATCAATTGAAAATCTTGGCATGGCAATTAAATTGATATTAAATAATATTGATATGGTAAATAATATTCATATGGTTATTAATATTTGTATGAACTTAGTCTATCTTTTTCATTAGATATATATTCTGATATTAAAAAATTTGATGAAGCTGATGCATTGATGAATGAAGCAATACAAATATTTTCATCAACAATTGAAGAGAGTAGAATTAAAATTGGTCGTGCTGAATTGTCATTAGACATGGATGACATTGATAGATCAATAAAGTATTTATCTGATATTAAACCAAATGAACCGTACTATCTTGAAGGACATAAAAAATTAGCTGAAATACATTTAAATTATCGTAAAGATCGTTATGAATCTTCAAAATGTTATCGTGAACTTGTTGAGCATTGCCCATGTTCAAAAACTTATAGTATGCTTGGTGATGCATACATGGCAATACAAGAACCAGATCGTGCAATTGAATCATATGAATTGTCATTAAAAAATAATCCAAATGATAAAATTTTAGCAAGTAAAATGGGTAATGCATTAATTAAAACTCATCAATATACTAGAGCTGTTGATTATTACACTGATATTGTAAGTCGGAAAATTGTGATGACCTAAAAATTGATATGGCTGAAATTCATTCACCAATCGTACAAATCTTCATCAGCCGGTGGAGCAAGAAGTCTTCCTAGCACACCATATTGTCACTCATCATCACGAGTTGTTGGTGGATTTTCTCGCAATTGGCACAGCATTCCTCCACCAGTTGAGTAAGTCTTTTTTCTTTATCTATATTTATCATATTTTTATTCTGTATATATTTTTTGATATTAAATATAAATAGCATTGAAAATTGCTTATCAGTTATTTTAAATAATTTAAAAGAAAAAAAAAAAAAACAAGAGAGATAAAATACTAAATTAAAAATCAGTCGTCAAGGTCATTTTGTAAACATGTAAACATTGAGTCACACCATAGCCAACACAATTCAATTTTATTATTTTCTTTACACACACACTATTTGTTTTTTTTTTTTTTAAAGTTTAAAATGCTGATAAATTTTTCATGTAAATATATTTTGATAAAAATAAATAATAATAATTCACATGACGCTAATCCGAGAAAGAATTCTAGAGTCGCAAGTTGATTGAAAAAATCCTCGCAGATTCGAATAATGAGACATTTTGATCTTATCTGATAAATTAATATAAACTTCAAAAATTAATTAATTACAATTATGAATATTTATCAAAAATATTAATTGATCATTTAATTTGTAAATATATATTTAATTTTTATTTATTTTATTTTTTATTTACATGATAGTTATGAGCTTATGATGACATTTAGAGATTTAATTTTTTTGTTTTCTCAATCATCAATTTTATCTAGTTTGTTAAGTTATAATCTAAATTCATTATTATGGCACAATTAATTTATATTAATTTGGATTATTTATTTATTTATTTTTTGAAAATATTAAAAATATATTTAAAAAAAAATCATCAAACATGATGAATAATAATCAATTGATTAAAATAGAAAAAAAAAACATTTACATTTTCAATAATTCATAATAATCAAATGAATAATACCTGAATTTTAATTTAACGAAAAACAAATAAATAAATATAAAAATAATTTAAAAATAATATTTTTCGGATAACATATCTAATTTATAAAATAAATAATACTCAGATAATTTTATTTATTATTGTGATAATGATGTAAGTTATCCAAAAAAAAAAAATATTTAAATAATTTGTATAGCTTTTTTCATTTATAAATGAATTTGCCATTAATTAATTTTTTTAACGAAAAAAATAAAATAAAAGAAAAAAAAAAAACAAAAAATGATATAGTAATATTATTTAATACTTAAAAAGTTTATAATTAATTACTCATTAATTGACCGATCAACATATGAAAATTTTTTGCGCAATTAATAAAACTCGGTTTCTAGTATATGTGTGATTTTTTTCAAGACTTTTTCATCATTTTTTCTATCAGAAAAAAATAGTTGAAATCTCAATAAGAGCCAATGTTAAATAATATTTTCAAAAATTAATTACAAAAAATTGAAAAAATGAAAAAATACAAATATTATTTAAAAAAAAAAGAAATAATAATAGAGTAAAGATTGTAATTGACTTTAATAAAATATTTTAATTCGCCATCGATTTTCTATTTAAAAATTAAAAAATAACTAATACATTATCAAATTATTGTTAATTTAATTATTTAAATTTATAATAATAATTATTATTATTATTGAATTAAGAAAAAAAAAAAAGAAAATAATTTTTAAAATCCTGGATCCTATTCCACTTGACAGTTGGAGCCCGGTGGCTGGTTGATTTGACGAAAAAAATAATTGTATGTATGACATCACACAATTACACATATCAATACAAAGAAGTTGATTGTAAACACGTGAAAGTAACTGACAAAATTGGACAAAATGAAGCGTGCATGTGGTTTTGTTATATTTCGAAGATTCAAAGGATCCATTGAATATTTATTGATGCAAACATCATATGGTGAACATCATTGGACACCCCCAAAAGGTATTTAATAATAAATAAATTTAAAATTATAATAAATTATTATAAATATCATATAAATTTTTAGGTCATGTTGACAAAGGTGAAAGTGATATGACAACAGCTATACGTGAAACAGAAGAAGAATCTGGTTTATTAAAGAATGATTTAAATATATTTGAAGATGTTAAAAAAGAACTTAAATATAATGTCAAAGGTAGACCAAAAATAGTTATTTATTGGCTAGCCGAATTAATTAATCCAAATAAAGATGCAAGATTGTCAGATGAACATCAAGCTTTTTTGTGGTTACCACTTGAAGAAGCATGTAAAAAATCTGGTTACCAAGATTTACAAGATACATTGCGTTATTTTGATAAATATATTTCTGATAAATTGTTAAAATGATTAATAAATATTATTAATTATTATTGACATTACTACGTTGTAATAGCAGCCATATTCCATCAGCTGATTGCAGCCTTGTCAAACCGTTGCTAAAAACTTGATGTAAATAAAGGTCTATTTACAAATTGTAAACACAATTTCCAATTTAAATCATTATTAATAATTGGTTTATTGTTTACATTCAATGTACAAATGATGATATAATCATTAAAAATAATTTAAAATAAATGGTAAAAATAACTTAATAATCATTAACATTTATTTATTATTATTTAAAATACTTAACTTTCATCAATAAAATTAAAATTACATATATATTTTTTTCTCATTATAATAATAATAACAGGTCACTGTGAAAAAATTAGTAATCTGTTTTAAAAAAATAAAATTGATTATAATTCACCAGGAATTTAATTTTTTTATGTAATTTTTAAAAATATATACTTATGTTTTTTCTAGTACTGAAATAACATTTTTATATTCAAGATGTTCTCAATGCTGGTAATAGATAATACTGTTCAAGAAGTTCACGATAACCTGATAAACCACAAATTGCTCTTAATCTTTGTGCTTCAATGAGTGTTAATGTACTTCATTTATGTATATTTTTTTAACATGTCAATTTAATAATTTACCTTGATCATCTTGTAAATTAATATTGTTATAATTATTTAATTTATCTTTTAGCTGTTTTATTTGATAACAGTATTGCCTTTGTAAACGTACGTGATTTTTTTCCATAGCAATTCTTATTCTTTCTAACTTATCCAATTTTTTTTCTAAACTTTTAACGTATTTCAATTGTTTTTTATAATTCATTGATAATTGACTAATTTTATGCAATTTGACATTTTGTTTTGAATCATTGAGTAATTTATTATTATCAATTTTCATTATTGCAATTCGTTTTTTTGTTGGATCTATACTAATTGCTATCATTTATTATTTTTATTTGCATCGATAGGTGCTGTAGCTCACAACGATCTAAAATCAAATAATTTAATTATATATTTAATTTAATTTGTTAATTATTGATTGTCATTTACCTTCACGAACTGCTCTATATTTAATTTGTGTTACAAGATCAACAAATATCATTGGAGCTGGTGGAAATTATACTTTTTTTTTCCATCAACTTTTGGTTTTTCCCACATTTCAGCAGAACAACGATACGAAAAATAAACAAAATTAATATTATAACAAAAATTCATTATTATTTATCTAAAAAACTATACCTCACTATATGAATATTTATTTGTTTTATTATCATCTAAACCAGCATTTTTTACTCATATATTAAAACAAATTTTGTCTTCTATGAATATCTTTTGGTATTGAATTCATTTTAACTTTTTGAGTTGATGAATTTCTACATCCAATTGCTGCACATGCAACCATTGTTTATAATTTTATTTACATTCAATTTAACAATTAAAAAATAAAAATGATGATGTTGTCTTTAACCATAAGTTACATAAGTTTATTTTTTTACAACAAAAAAAAAAATAATAATTGAGTGTGCATGAGTGTGTGAATTTGTTTTATTCCATCATCATAAAAACAAAAACAAAGCAAAAAAAAATATCAAAATATTACCCTCAAGAAGACTCGAGACACGACGAAAGCATTAATGATGGGTTTAATATTATAATGGTGAATGTCATTTCAATATATTATCAAACGTTTTGATAATTCGTAAAATATCATTTGCTGATTTTGGAGGTTGACAATGCAGCCAATCTAACTCTTCTTGACCATGTGATATTATGACTTCCATGTTAGGTAAAATAGCAACACTAAAACATTTGATGTCATCCAAACCCTTAGAAAATACTAAAGTATTGCCACTTGTTACAATCCTGGCCCACGTTGCATTGGGTAATGGAACAGCATCTCTATCATTACAAAGCTCTTGAAATAACTTGCTATGACCCATTTTTTTCTTTATTTTATTCATAATTATGAAATTGCTTCTTTTCAATTGGCAGTTCCTATTTCATAAAAAAAAAAGGATGTAGCAATCAAAAAAATTTTAACATATTTATTAATATTTGATACTCCAAAAATGCAACAAGGAATCAAGCTGTCATTCACTGTCTTTTAGTAAAACAAAGTAAAGTGTATACTCACGATAAGTTAATAATAAAAGTCAAAATAATATTAATAATTTATTCACTTTTGGGCAGCTTAAAATATTTGTTTTTTTTTTATTTTTAATGTCAACAATCTCGTAAAACGTCAATTGTATTTGATTTGTTAAGTTTGGTTATGACTTATGTTTTTATTGTTGGTGACGTTGGTGAATTAGTGATGCACCAAGCTGTGTGAAGGGATAACAAACTGCGCATTACGTAGTGCGCAGGTTGTAAGAGAGTGGTTACCCCTTCTACCGGAGTCTTCTTACCCTGTAAAGTGGCGACCTCAATCGCATTAATTGAAATAAAAAAATAAAAAAAATGATAAAAAAATTCCCTAAACGCATGCGCAAAAGATCAAAGCGCATATTTAGAAAATATTTATTTTTCAATTATCAGCTGTTTTATGTTTTTATACTTGAAAAATTATAAACAATAATAATTATTAAATTTTTTTCATCATATTTTCTGTTTAACATCAACTTTAAAGTTAATTTTACAGTAAAAAAAAATTTCCCACGCAACTGTTAATTCTGGTAACAAAAAAAAAAAAAAAATAATAAAAAAAAAAAAACTGGTTTTCCCCTGCTGCCATTATTTTCAACTGCATTACACACAGAAAGTTGGAGCAAAGTGCTGCTCTTTTTGGTGACTGGTGTCTGTGTATTTCCTTTGTTTATTCACTTTTTAATACTGTTATTCAGAGTGTCAGTAAATACATATATTGTTTAAACAAATCAACAAATTAAAATTAATTAACAAATTTAACCAAAAAACATCGAATTTGTTGCAGTTTGTTGTGTTTAATAACCGAGAAAATTTTTTGCATTTTTTTTTTGTGTGTACTATTATTGTTATTTTGTTATCAAACATTTATCTATTTATGAGAATATTATAAACAATTAAAATAATCATTAGTTTGTGAAAATAATTATATATGGTTTATATAAAAATTAAATTTTATTTCCGTAATTGCGCAAAGATTGAGAGAGAAAAAAACACGACGTCTGTATTTTGCCTGACGACAAATAAAGGAACGACAGATTGAAAAATAATAATAATATAAAATAATATAGTCAGAGAGAAGAGATACAAAAAAAAGTTGACATTTTTATTTATTTATTTCGTAATTTTTTAGTCTTTGTTGTTGTTCAACGTGAATCAGTACAATTGTGAACGAAAAAGAAAAAAAATTTATCATTAGTTTTGTGTAATTAACCCTGTGGTTTTTTAACTTGTGTGTGAATTTTAAATATTTATTATAAAATTATTATTTTATCTTGATATTTATATAAAAACAAACAAACTTTTATATTCAATTTTGCAGACATTTTTTTATGTTTATTATTTGATATTTTGAGATATTTTTTTTTTTTTTTTAAATTGACAAAGGAAATTTAATTTGATAAAATATTAACAACATGGCACAGCCAACTAGTAGCGCGATAAGAGCACTTGCACTGGAGTATAGAAGTCTTCAGGAAGAACCTGTCGAAGGATTTCGTGTTAAACTCGTCAACGAGGACAACATGTTTGAATGGGAAGTTGCAATATTTGGACCTCCTGATACACTTTATCAGGGTGGTTATTTCAAGGTTAGTTTAATATATCAATTTATAATTTTAATTATTTCTAATCAATTTTTTTGTTGATTATTTTTTTTTTAATTTTATTAAATAACTTTTTCTTTTTTTTTGTAAACTTGCCAAATTTTATTGATTCTTTTTGGGATTTCTTGGTATTTTTTTTTTTCATTTTTTGTTGGTTTTTTTTTAAACCTAAATTTATGATAGTTGACCTTGACCAATTTAATGCTGTACACAATCCTGAAAGCATGTCATGCATTCGATCAGCATCAGTAACGAGAATATCTTTTTGACCCGATTAGAAATTAGTAAATGTATTTTATCTATTTTTTTCGTTATTTCAAACGTTGTTTTTTTTTTTTTCCTTTCCTCGACCTCATAATTACTCAACCATTATTTTTTGTTAAATTATATTTCATCACGTGTTAGCCTTATTTTAAAAAATTGAATCAACAAAAAATATTAGTTGATTAGTATAAATTAATTATTTACATTAAATATTAAATATTTATTTTGTTTCTTTTTGACGTTAAAATGGATCACCACTTCCTAGCTTTTTTAAATACAAATAAACCATAAATATGTAAAAAATTAAATTAAAAAAAAATTGATTCATTGATTAAAATTGTCATATTAAAACTCTACGTATTTAACATAAATAAATAAAATTTATTGAGCGACCTCTTGCGGGATTAGATTATCCAACAAAAACACTATAACAAATATTTTTTATTTTTACTACGTTCGATACTTAATTTATCAATAATAATAATAATAAATATATATTAACAATATTTTGTTATTTGGATAATTATCTTATTTTCATTTGATATGTTTATTTTTATTAAGCTGTTTTAATTATTCATTGATTAACTGATAAGATTATAAAAATAATAAAAATAAACAAGTTTGAGTATTGATGCTTATTTTATTTTTAAGTAAAAATAAAATTCCGCAATTGCATGAGCATCGATTAATGACTTGCATATTGAGTTTTGCTTGCGGGTAAATTTTGTACTGCTTTCTAAAACCACTATTCGCATCGTTGGCCCTAGTTGAAATATATTTTATGTAATATACATTAATTTTACTTTTAATAATTTTACAAAAATATAAATTTAACAATAATTTTTTTGGTATAATTCTTTAATTGTTTAATAAATAAATAGTTGGTTGAAAAATTAAAAATTTATTTGGGTTAGTAAATATTTAAGTTGTCTAACAATGATAGTAATTTATATATATTTTAATATAAAATTATACAAACTTTATCCTGTTTGTAATTCATAATTTATTTTTATTAATCATTTTTTTTTTTTTTTGGCAAATTTAACTTTCCTTATTCGCTGTGAGCCAACTTGTCCTTTCACCGATTCCAATCAAACCAATGATTCTGAAATTGAATGAAATAAAATGATAATTAAAAATTAGTGAGAAAGTGCACTAAATAAAATTACACAATATTCAATTAAGATGATTAAAAAACGAACTTTTTAATTTCAATTTTGAAACTTTTTCTTTGTCTTTTTGAAAATACAAAATATGTATATATATTTTTTTTTCTATCAATACTTTATGAATAATTTAAATTTTCCTTTATTCAAAATAAAAATAATAATAATGATTTATAAATTATCATTTTCTGAGTGTCATCATGATTCACTTTTTAAAAGTATAGCAAGATAAAGAGCATTGATTAAGAATACATACAAAAGAAAAAAAAAAATATATATAAGTTGAATAATAATAATAATCATTACTTGTTAAAACGGTTAAATTTATTATTATTATTTTTATTATTAAGACGAGCTAACATTGGTCTAAATAATAAATAACGGTATTGTTATGCTTTGTGATATATTTGTCGATGCAGAAAATTACAACGAGTTTGTGTAAATTTTAAATGATTATTGTCATCAATCCAACCAACTTTTGAGCTAATTTGTTCTTTTAAAATTTGATCATTATTTTAAATTAAAAATAAATTACATTTATTCGTAATTTTTAACAACTTTTTTTAAATACTGAAATTAGTAATTGATTGTTGAGAGAAAAGAAAAATGATATTTATTTTACTGTATATAAATATTTTGAAAATATATTTTGGTTATTATTAAATATTAAAACTAGGTTAATTCGGGATTATTTATTTTTTTTTTTTAAATAATGCTTGGGAGATATTTAGGACACAACGAGGTCACGATCAATATAGTTGCTCCTGTACCACTTGACAATGCTGCGTGGTACCCAATTTATTAACAATATTAGTAAATCAAAAGTTAATATATTTTAAATTTATTGATATTACAGTACAAGAATATGATATTGACAAAAAAAAATACTTATAATTAATTGCAATTACACACATGCAAAAGTATTTGAATTTCCAATTTTTATCGGTAACGAAAACCACAAGTCTCATTAACCATTACCAATTGTTTTTAATTTTATTTTTATTGTCTTTTCTAATCATAATGGTTTATAATAATCAGACAAGTCATGTGAATATATTTATAATAATGATAATAAATAAATAAAATATAATCACACCTTATAAATCATCTGATAAAAATTAAACATTTTTTTTTTCCATTAAAATATAAAACTAATCATCTGTATCATACTCTCATAGTTGATATTAAATTCTCATTGAGATTTAAATTTTTACTATTAAATAAATAAATGTCTTTTAGACGATTTGCAATTTTATATAAAATTAATATTAAAAAAAACAAAAAGTAAACCAGAGAAAACAAGGATTATTTGAGTTTGTAAATTTAAATCTCAAATTTATCTGGAAATAGTTTAATTTAACTATCGAAAGAAAATAAAAAGAAAACAAGAAAAAATATTTCTCTTATCAGCTACGCTTTAAATATATCAATTTTTTTTTTTTTGTAATTTAATTAATTTTATTAATACACCACAATAATCTATATTCAAACAAACACCAAATACTACAAATTTATGCTAATCTCATGTTACAAAAATATTTCAAGTAAAAATTATTATAGCCATTAAAAATTACACTCCAAATATTTTGTTCAAAACTAAAATAATTTCAAATAAATAAATGCCTTAAGTATACAAAAATAGTTATTCAAAAAAAAAAAAGAAAATATTATTTAGTAAAGTTCAATCTTCTGGCCTTGAATTAAAATTTTTGGCACATACAGTTATTTTAAATACAACAATACCATCATCATAATTATTTATTTTATGAAAATATTTTATTTATTAAAATGAGTATAATTAAAAAAAAAAAAATTGTTTATTTGTTACAGGCACATATGAAGTTTCCGCTAGACTATCCATATAGTCCACCGAGTATTCGTTTTATGACAAAAGTCTGGCATCCAAATGTTTATGAAGTAAGTAATAAAAAAACGACAATTATCGACTTTTGCATTTTTTTTTTTTTTTTCTTTTTTCCTCCCATTCTGTACCATTTTTCCACCCCGTTTTGCACGTATATATTTTTCTCCCTTCAACTCGTTGGGGCTTCTTGTTTTTAAATCCCTCCGAGATAACCCTTCTTGTCAAACTATCATTATCATTATTATTTTGCACATTGATTAAGTCGACAAACATGTAAACAAATAATTTTTCATTATTGATTATTAAAAAACTAATTTTGCAAAGTTGTTGAAAAGCTAAATTGAAAATTATTTCTCTCGGGATATTAAAGAAACAAATCCATTAAAAAAAAAATTGGATAAATTTATAATTTAACAAATTAACTGTCAACATAAATTTTTATTACTTTTTTTTTTTTTTTTTTTNATTTTTTTTTTTTTTTTTTTTTTTCAAATTTTGAAATAGCTGCCAACATTGTATTTTTATTATTATTTTATTTCCTTCAACTTCCTAATATTTCTCGTTGATTTAAAAATATAATTACTTAATTTTGTTGAAATTATTTTTAACATTTCGTACATTACTTATACAAGAAAATATTTTCTTAAAGAATCTACTATTTGATCGTGGTAAAATACAGTATTATTATTTTTTATCTACAAAAAGTAAAATTAATTAGAAAATAATATGAAAAGTGAAAACACAATGCGTGCATTGTGATTTCCTTTATTATGATTTTTAAATTTATATTCTCATACAATTTATGTGTGTGTGTGTGTGTTTTGTTGAATTAAAAATGCGGAAGAAAATTGGCTGAATGCCAGGACATGAAATATGTTTTTTTTTTAAATATAAAAACAAAGTAAATTTAATTTTTCTTTTATTTATTAATTTTATTGAATTGTTATTATTTTTTTTTTAAATAAAAAAAATTGATAAAATATTTTTACTTGCTTTGTCAAGAACGTGTCAGTAAGCACCTTGGCCCACTTGCCATTTGACTTGACCCAACATTATTCTTTCTCTGTCAAGAATCACGTTTTTTTTCCTTTCATCCTACATGTAAAGTTTTTAAAAAAAAAAAAATCATAAAACAGTAGATAATATTTAAAATTTAAAAATAAAATAAATTGATTTTTTTTTATTTTTGACCTTTTATTGTTTTCAATGTCATACTGCCAAAATTATCTTGTTACTTTTTATTATAATTTCAACAACCTCGTATACTAAAAATGTCTGTTTCAGAGGTCATATCCCCCGATAAAGTATTTTTTTATTTTTATAATTTTTGCTTCCTTGTGTCAGCATGAGATACAAATACTGTCCTTGATAAATATATTTTTATTATTATTATAATAGCCAACAATAATTTTAACAACTTAATTTTTATTTTAAATAGAATGGAGATTTGTGCATTTCAATATTGCATCCACCAGTTGATGATCCACAAAGTGGTGAATTGCCATGTGAAAGGTGGAATCCAACGCAAAATGTCAGGTAAATTATTCAACAAAAAAAAAAAAAACATGATATACATCTTGACTTTGATAAATTTGTATTAATTAATTAATTTAATTGCAGGACTATTTTGCTCTCAGTAATATCATTATTGAACGAACCCAATACATACAGCCCAGCAAATGTTGATGCTTCTGTTATGTACAGACGTTGGCGTGACTCAAAAGGCAGAGATAAAGAGTATGAAAATATCATAAGGTAACTTGAATTCTGAAATAATATTAACACAACTGCAAAACCAGAAAGTTTATCAATTTTTTTTTTTTTTTTTAAATTTCCATGACAACGAGTACTATTTTAAATTTTTATTATGGATTTTTAACTTTTTACAATTTTTCTAATTGTACAAAGTCTATTAATTAATTTTTTTTACTAAAAAATATTAAGTATATGTTTTATATAGAAACATTTTTTAACATGTTGTTTTATATATTTTTGTTTTCGAAACTGGTTTTATTTTTTTTTTCATGAATATTTGCTATCATGGTGCTTATCAAAAGAAGATTAAAAAATTCGTAATCTTTAGTAATTAATTTGAATAATAATTATAGTACTTGTTATTGATAAAAGTTGAAAAAAAATTTAAATGAAAGTAAACTGCCTGATTTTGTTGAAAAGATAATAAATTTATATTGTTATTTAAATAATGATTAATTTAACAATAGAAAACAAGCACAAGCGGCAAAAATTGAAGCTGAAAAAGAAGGAATTGTCGTGCCATTAACACTTGAAGATTATTGCATAAAAACACGTGCAAAACCAGTAGAACAACCGCTTGATATGACAGATTTTTATGATGATGAATATGAACTTGATGATGATGATGATGACGATGATGAAGATAATGAACAACAAAGTGACTATGAAGATGGTGATGACAGTGGTAATGGCGAATCGTGATCATTATCATAATAAATTAATAACGAAAAAAAATATAAATATAAATGAAAAAAAAAACGAAAAAAAAACAAACAAAAAAATTAATAAAAATAAAATAATATTTGAAAGATAATATTGTTAAATAATAAATGCCATTTATTCAATTCTGTATAGATTGATGAATTAACGAGCTTCTGAACCGGGCACTCGTTGTATAAAAAATTCGAATTTTTAACTTAAATTAATACAAAAAAAAAATAATCATATATTTTGGCAAGCTATAGTAAATTGAAATTGAAATAAATTAAACTTGTTATTATGACAAAAATTAATCTTCACTGTGTTGTTATTAAATAATAAAATTAATAACAAATAAAAAATGTAGAATTTTAGGATGTCTTGACTCTTATGCACTTGAAAAATTAAATTATAATAACTTGGTATAAATGCTTGTAGTAAAAAAATTTTTTTATTATATTAATTTTGATAATAGATAGATGATAAATATCTAATAAAATTGTCCAGTTTAGAAGCTCTTAAAATTAACCAAGTAATACAGTTTATGAATATGGTAGAAAAAAAAAAAATACCCTTTTTATTTGTATTTTAGAAAATGATATTTTTAAAATTGAAATAACTTGGTCATTAAAAGTCGTACTTGAAGAATTTTTTTTTCTTTTTTTGTATTTTAATCTCAAAATTAAAACAAGATTTTTCAAATTAAATTTTACTGTTTTATTTTTTTTGAATCGTAATTTGAAAAATAGAAAAAAAAAAAATTATGAATATAATTATTCTAAAATAAAAAAAATTGATAGCTTTAAATAATATTAATTAAAATTTTTTTTTCGTTATCATTATGATTATTTTTAATGCATAAATATAGCCAAATTACTGATGACTCGTTAACTTGAACGACAAAAAAAAAATTGCACTAGAAATAATTAATTAGTAGAGATCTTTTTCGCGACATAAAACTTTTTTTTTTTCCATTTTTAACTTCTAATTTTCATACTTTTATTTAAGAATCGATTCATCTTTATTATTTTTCGTTTTTGTATGGTTAACTATTTTTATTAATAATTAATAATACGTAAATTAATAATATTAAATCCGGATAATAAATTAAACTCGTACGAAAAACGTGTATGATTTTTTTTTTCGAATAATTTAAAAATAGATAAATTTTGACGTCCAATTTAAAAAAAAAAAACGATAACGTACTATAAAAATAATAAATCAGACGCATCTAGTGTATTTTATGGTTTTTACAAGCCATAGTTTTGTAAATAAATCGTAAAAATAATAAATTTTAAGCAAAAAAAAAAAAAAAATTTCTGCATTCAAATTTGAGGGCCACGTAAATGGTGCTTCTAAAATAATTTATTTATAATTTAAATTTAATTACGAAACTCAAGTATGAAGTTATTAAAGTTAAAAAAAATAAATAAAAAAAAAAAAAAAAACGTAATTAAACATTATAATATTGTGTGAAAATGTACCAAGTATTTGGATATAGTTTTAGACTATTTTTAAATCGTTGTTAAGCTTTTTTTTTTCTTTTGAATCTCATTCCGTTATGTATCATCGGATTGTGTCAAATTAAAAAAATAAATAAAATTGACAAATTAAAAAATTAGAAAGTATCAAGACAAGATTTAACAACAATAATTTGTATATTTCGTGAATTAATTATCTTTTTTGTACATATCAAAATAAAGATCTCTTCATAAAAAAAAAAAAAAAAAAAAAAAAAAAAAAAANAAAAAAAAAAAAAGAAAAAAAACCATAATATTATTGTTGTATGTTACATAAATTATTAAAACAATCAGCAATTGTTTTGTCGTCTGTTAATTTAAATTCTGGTATACCAACAAGTAAATGATTTTTTGGTGTACATGTATCAGGTACAAGTTTCGATAAATGTACTTTGTAGCCATTTTCTTCAGCTTGTAATTTTCTATCAGTATCAATAATACTCATACATTGATATCCTTGTTTTGTTTTATGATTTTTATCATCATGTGTTTGATCAGCAGAATGTCCAAGTGTTAAGTAATTTTTTAATGATATACTATTTTTAAATATTTTACTTCTTGGATAATGAATATTATGACAATCTTTAATTGTACCATAACAACATGGACAACTTATAAATATTGCATTAACACGAATACAATGTTGTATAACTAAATCAGTTGCAACACCACATGCATGAAGTGATAAACCGATATCAAAATTACCCTTAAAATAATCTAAATTACATTGATAAAAATCAATATTATGTAAATTTAATTTTTTAACTCTTAGCTTTGCTCTGTTTAATGATTCTTCTTTATTTTCAAGTATAATTATACGACAATCTTGTCTTAAATAAGCAACAAGTATTCCTAAATGTGCTGTACCAGCACAAAAATCAACAATTTTATCACCACTTTTAGCTAATTTTAATGTTGCTTTACATAAATTTTCCAATTGTTCATATTTACGTTGTAAACGTTTTTTTGGTAATTCACCACCATTTGGACCAGCCTCAAAAGGTATTTTATTCCAATCGATATTTAATTCAACACCAAATGGTTCATCTTCAAGATTATATTTGATTCCAATATTTTTTATTATATCCAATGATAAATCTATGTCATCTTGTTTTGTAAATGCTTGTTTTCCAGTTTTATAAAATTTTGGATCACATTGGTAGAGACTCTGATCAATGACATTTGGTAGTACAAAATTAACATCAATATTTGATGATGATTTTATTATCATGGGAAATATATTTAACAATGATTTAATATTTTCATTTTCCATAATTTTCGTGTACCACTTTGTTACAAGTGGCATTGCCTTGAATATTTTATCATTTGACATAAATATTACAAATAAATGTATGCAAATAAATATATCTATATCAGCAAGAGTCATAAATGTACCTTCAGCATAAACATGCTCAGGTATATTACGATTTTGTGTTGATACACCATTTGGTGAATATTTTTTGGACATTGTATATTTGTGAATATTATGCAAACGAACTGGTTGTGATAAATGTATTTCATATCTTGCAAGTGTCTCTGGTAATTCAATTTTTGAACGAGTTTCTTCATTGCAATTATTTAACATATTTATCAAATCAACTTCACAAAATTTTGTCCACACACTTGTTTCAGATGGTGCAGCAAGACATGAATTTTTAAAACCCAAAAGATTTTGACAATGATGTAATGGATTTTCACTGAGTGTTAATTTAATTATTTGACGTAAACATGCACAAAGACCAGCGATAAAACTATTTTTGTTTAAACGAAGATATGGCAGTTGACAGTATCCAACAGATCTTGTTGTTTCATTATTTTCTAATATATCAACAATAAAATCATTGATGTTAATCATAAAATTATGATTATCATTACTTTTTTTATTTGTTTTAATCAGTGTTATTTTTATCTTTGAATCACAATATTTTATTGTAAATAATGCAATTAAAGTCTCAACTGGAGCAAGATATATATTATCAACATCTTGCTGATATATTTCTAAAAATATTTCTTGTTCCATTTTTTAAATTTATTTGTTGATTTAATAAGCACCTGCACGAAGCTGTCGAGCAACTTTTCTTATTATTCTTTTTCTCAATACTTTTTCACGTAAAAATACAGATAAAATTGATAACACTGCAAAAGCAAACATAAATCCTTCAAATTTTAAAAATGCGTTTTCTTCAAGCCAAGCAACTCGATCACAGCTAAAACAAAATTCAAGTAAAATAATGATGATTGTCAAGTGTGTTTATTTTTGAGGTTAGGTTTTATAATTTAATATATTTTTTTATTAATTAAAAAAATTACCTTCTTGTTATTGTTTCACCAGTTTTACACCTCAATACCTCTTTGTATCTTGAATGAATACAAACACCAATACTTTTACTTGCAATTTCAAATGCGGTACACGGATGACAATCAATAATTATTTCATATGCACCATTTGTTGTACATGTTGCATTATGTTCAAGATTTTCAATATAAGGCTTGTTTGTTGTATCATCAGTCCACTGGCTTTCCACAATTAAAACCACTATTGTTAATCTAATAAAAAAAAACGAAAAAATAATTAATAATTACAATATAATAATTAAAAATAAAAAATATAAAATAAATAAATGAAAAATAATAAAAAAAAAAAAAAATGAGGGCCAATATTTTGACTCACCCGCCAAGAAATGTAATTGCTAATAACATACGTTTTTTTGTACAAAATTCAATCATTTTTAATCATTTATTATTGATATTAATTAATTTATTTATTTTAAATTTTAAATTTTTTTATTTTTATTTTCACATTAAAATTACACATATAGTTTTTTTATTTTTTTTATTTATAAATGTCAGATTGTCAGTCAATAGGTGCGTTCTTTCGTCAATTTTTTGTTGACGCACCATGACCGCGCATTTGCGCAAAAGCTGAAAAAGCACGTAAGTTTTTAATTGTTTCTAAGTGTGGGTAACGCACACATACGTACTTTAAAAATTTTACTTGATTCCTTGACTTCTGCTCATATGCGCGGTCATGATGCGCCAACAAAAAATTGACGAAAGAACGCTCCTAATGACGCCATTTTATATTTTTTTCATGATCGCCCTCATACGACAGAAATTATAATACATTCAAAATATGAATTAGCAATTACACATTTACGCATGGTTTTTCGTTTTTCATCCCTTCTATTTCTATACCACAGTCCACAATATGCGTAGAATCTAATTGTCTATCAATAGTCGGAGAAAATTGGAGGAAATCAAAAAATCATGTAGTAATGCGGAGGAAAACGAAAAAACTTCAGATAGAAAAGCGTAAAAATATCAGATAAAAATAAAAAACTAAATCACATAAACGTGGGAACTGATTAAAATTCATGTTTTTTAAATACTTTTTTTTTATGTTTTATACTACAAGTAATAATATAGCTAATAAATTATTATAAAATAAACAGCATTTAAAAGATATTCTGATGAATGTAATAGTATAAAAATTTTTTTAATAAATATTTTATTTACTTTTTCCTTCTTTTTTGGTAGCAACAAACTAATTATAAAAATAAATTTGATTTGACAAAATTAACTCAAAAATAAAACAAAAATTAGTCAATAAAAACCAAATTAATATTATCAATTAAAAATATTAACAGCCAATTGCTTTTTTTTGTTTTTTTTTTTTTACTACGATTATTACCAATATATAATGAGAACTAATAAAATTTTTAAAAATACAATTTTAAAACCCACTATAAACAATGAAATAAAAATTTTATTTATTGATATTTATATAGATTAAACAAACAATATTTTTTTTCAACTTAAAAATAATTTAAACACCATCATTTTCATACAAGTCAATTAATATTATTTTTAACCAATTATACATAATATACATATATCAATAAAAATTTATAAGTATCAAGTGTAATGCATCCCCAAACGATATTCATATGAAGACAAGAATTTCATGATATAACTTAAATATTTGTTTGTTATATACACTCTACCTGTTGTTGTTGTTGTTGATGTTCGAGGAGCAACAGTAGCATTATCAACATCTTAATTTATTTTCATCATGGAATGTATGATAAATTGATATACCAGCTGAATTATTAATTCTCTTCATATGTTTACAAAATTATGGTTTATGGATCTTTACGTGGACGTAATTTTAATTGCATAGCCTCTGTTATTTTATTAGATGTATCATTGACATTTTTTCTGTAGAATAGACGCCTGAAAGAAAAAAACAAATATTTTCCAGAATTAAATTCCAGCAATACTTCTCTTAATGTTATTTGCTCAAATTAAGCTATTAATTTCAATACTAAAATTCATAACTAATCTGTTTTTTAAAATAATTTTATAAAAAAAAATTTATAAATTAAAAAATTTATAAATGGTTTTCCAAATTCAACAGCAGCTTCTTCCCCATCAACATTTATCTCTCCCAATGTCTCACCAAGTTTTCTATTATTAACAAATGTTTCGAAACAAAATTGTTACAAATATAATTGGTTTGTTAATTTTATAATATCTAGAATAAATATAAATTTAAAATGATCATTGGCAAAGATTATTAATTAATTTTATATTATTAAATTTGAATAATTTTGACCTGGAAAATTCATTGTGTTGATGAACAACATTTATATTGTGGCAAGTGTTTTTAATGTCGACTCTATTTTTACCAAGTGTGTTTCTATCTAATGTTCGTTTTGTTAGTTAAGTAATTATAAATCATTATTAATAGTTGTTAAATTGCTATGGAATTTATTGAGCTGGCAAGGTTTACTTGGTGGTTATCAGCTTAAAAATTTAGCATTAGGTTCATTATTCAATAAAACCTTGTTACTACTAGTAAGGTAATAAATATAAAGGTGAATCTATAGTATTTCTTTTTTTAATAAAATTAAATTTAGTACTTATGAAAAACCAAGGGTTAACTTTTTTATTATTGTTTATTTACTTTCATTTTTAATTTAAATTTTATCGAGTATACAATATTGTTTCTAGGTCTATTATTTTAATTGCAAACAGTTGATATGAATACAAAAACTGTTTATCAATTATTTAATTTTCTTTTTTTTTTAATTTTTTTCAAAATATAGGTATATCATACATATATTACATATTATATATAATATAAATTTTTGAAAATTGATAAGGCTTATCATAAATTTATAGAGCCATAGAGTTATGCGAATGTTTTTTTTTTTTTTTTAATTTATGATTATTATATTTAATTATGGTCTTCCATGTTATATTTCAAAATCTAAATAGTAGATTTTGAAAGAAGTGCTGAATCAGAAAACCCGCTCATGAGATTTGTGCTTGCCCCTGAACTGGTTCTGAGCCCATCATCTGCATGGGCACTTGCACCGACAGGTACAGGTGCTTGTTTTCCGTTTATCATTTGTTCTTCACGCAAATCAAAATATGGCGAAACATATTTGTTGTATATCTGGCATTGATGGAACACAGAAGATAAGACGTTGTTTTCGACTTCTTGATATTTCTGCTGCTTTTTTGACTGATTCAGCAGTCACATTTGCGCGGTGAACAGAAAGCACGTCCATATTTGGTGAATTTTCAAGAACTGTTAAGACTGAATCATCAGTAATTTTATTGCTGGTTGGTAAACCTAATTTTATCAGGTTTTTCAGCAATTTGACTGAAGAATCAGTGATCTTAGTACGGCCATTAAAAAACAGATTTTGTAAATTATACATCTTTGAAAGTGCTACTACACCATCATCGGTTACCAGGTTACTATTTATATGTAATAATTCCAAGTGCTTGAAAGTATTGGCAATATTATACAATGTATCATCTGTTATTGGGCATTGCATCATTCTCAATGACTTGATATTTACGAATGGCTTTGATATAGAAAGAGTATTTTTAAGGTGTGGGGTATGATTCGAACATGTAATTCCATTGGCTGCCAGATAATGGTATATATCAACAGACATTCCTACACCAGCACATTCAAATCTTTTCAGAGCATTCAAGTCACGAACCACCTGCAAAAGAAATTATATATGTAAAATTATAAAATTATAAATATGTAAAAAATAAAAAGGATACTTTTGATTTTTTTTTTGCAATAAATATTAAGTTGTAACTTACATTATTAAATGCTTGTGTAAAATCAGGGATGTCTTTTAATTCATCAAGCCAATTCAACAGATTAAGATCAGTCAATGTATTAGCAACGTTTTTCAATGAATTGATTAAAGCAACAGTGGGAAACACCAGAAAAAGCTTTATATTTTGAAATAAAACTGTTAATGATTTCAGTTTAGATAGACGTGTGAATGCATTGGCTAATATTACTTGGTCCATGTTGGTGAATCTCAAGCGAAGTGTTACGAGGTTTGGACACAATTCATTAATAACTGGCATTATCTTACAATTATCATAAGCTGTCAAGTCTAATGTTATTAAATAACGACCTCATTTATTAAGCAGTGACTTTATAAGACCGAATCCTCCATCGCTTGTTGGATATTTAGCCAAACAATTTGGATACTCATCATATTGCCAATGAATTGACTTTAAACCAAGAATCATCAAGGGCATTTTTCCATTTTTTGCATACTAAAAAAATCATTTAAAAAAATATATATTAATTATCGATTACCAAGTAATTTTTGAATCCAATAAAATCGATATTGTAGTTATAATATCATAGCCAATGCAAGTTTTGGTCTTTCACAAATTGGCACATACGTGAATATTTTAGCCAAGCAATTATCATTAAAACCGTTGATTACATCTTCTGGATTCTTACACTCTGGCATATAATCTGACTTTACGGCCAGCTGGTAACTATTATTAATTTGCGCAAGTATTATTTCTTGGGGATAGGAACCATCACCCTTATTATAAATTATCTAAAAAAAATAAATAATATATTATAGTATTTATAATAAAAATAATACAACAATTAATCTGTTTTGACTGCAATATTTTATTTTAGACTTACTTTATTATCTTCAAAAAAAAAGTAAGGACTTGTTGAAACATCATTCGTAGTTTTAATTTTTTTTGACAAACCAGACAAAATAAAGTTTCATTCTGATTTTGAATATAAAAAATAAACTAATTTAAAAAAAAAGTCAAGTAAAAACATATACCCAGCTGGAATGAAATAAAAATCAAACGTTATTATATTATCAACATGTTGATTATTTATTTTAATATTATTATCGCATAATCTATTCCTTTTATTTTAATAGAAAAACAAAATATTATCGTTAAAAATACAAACATGTACATAAATATATATATTTTTTTTCTTTTAGCATTAAAAATTTCTAAGTGCAGTTGAATTGTGAAGTGACGAGACATTTCTCAATAATAAAGTTGCATTTTTTAGCATATTACTTGTGTTTTTGAAATTGGATTAAAATAACAAGGTACGTCGTAACAGCACCAGTCATCTAAAAATTATTATTTATTTGTTTTCTAAATTTTGAAACATAAGTGTGTTCAATCGAAATTGTTTGTCTTCTTCTATTTTTCATTAATGATAATTATTAATCAACTTACCTGTGATTCAACTTACGTTTCATTACTATCTAGTTTTTGTAATGTTAATTTACCAAGTGTCATTGATTCTAAGGTTCATTGAACACAAGTACAACAATAAATAATAATCAACGTCTTTGTATATTGATCGAGTGACGAAAAAAAAAAAAAANTTGAATAATTAATAAACCTAACCTCAATCTTTTGTTCGTTAAATTCGAGACCTTTCTAGAAGTACATGGTGGTTCCTTTGCAAAATTTATTAAACAATCAAGTTTGTGTCAAATGAATTAATTCAACTTTAGTCAATTAGTTTTTTTTATTAAATAAAATACATTCAAATTGAAAATTAATCTAGATAATAATAATAATGTAAAAAATAAAATTCATCATAACCACGTGTATAAAATAAAATTAATAAAAATATTAATTTTTTTTTATTTTTAATTAATTAATCATTTTTATATTTTTATTGAATTAAATTACATAGTTTTTCAATGATTTAGTAATTTTTTTTTCAATAATTACTTGATATTTCCAAGTCTTCTTTCGACACTGTAACAGACAAAACAAAACAAAAAAATTAATACATAATTTTTTTTTACATTTTATTAAAAAGAAAAATTAATAATTACTCTTCGTCTATGATTTCTTCCCTGTAACAAACAAAACAAAACGAAAAAATTAATACGTAATTTCTTTTTTTTTTTTTTCACATTTTTTATTTAAAAAAAAAAAAAAAATCAATAATTACCTCTTTATTTTTTTATCTAAGTTCCATTGCAGTAGACAGTACGTCAAAATCATCGGACCGGCTACGGCCGAGGTCTTACAGAAAGTTTGGAGACCAGGTTTCATCTTTACCAGTCAGAGCAAGTCAGAGTCAGTCAGAATCAGAGTTATCAATCAGAATGACAGCAGCAGCAGCAGGGCCCCAGCCCCCCAGCACTATGTGTAAATCCGAGGCGGATTATTTTGCCATCTAGTTCCTCCCGATTCCCCAGACAAGGTCTAGTTATGTTGCATTTATATGGTAATCCTATTTATTTTCTACAGTATCGGTCTCGAATCTGCTTTACCAGCTCAATGGCAGATTTCTTCGTAAATGAATGAAAATAATAAACAAAATTATATTTATTAGATTTAAATTCAATTGATGACTGAAAAATAGTTAATTGTAATTTAATTTATAGAATAGATAAAAAGCTATGGGAAAAATGTCTAA
>MKYW01000093.1:94584-105025 GCA_015776835.1 Aphidius ervi
CGTGAAAGTCACTTTGTTTATAGGGTCAAAACAAAATTTATTTTTTAATTTAACGTGACACGTAGAAATTTTCACGGGATACCCCGTGAAAACTACGACATTGTACTCAAGAAATAAACTTATCTTTTCAATGTACTATCCCGTGAATTCTTCGTTGTTTCCCTGTTAAGTTTACATACTATCACGAGAATATCAAGTGGTAGACGTTAGAGCGCTTTCTGGCGGTGTTACCCCGTGATTATAAAGTTATTTTTAATAATATTTCACGTTTTAATTCTCTCAGTGCATGCTTGCACATCTGAAAATATAATTTATTGATCTAATCAATCAATTGTTATAGAATTTTAAAAATTTTCCAATAGCATTTTTTTTTTTTTTTCTACATTTAATTTTTAATTATCATCTTTCCCATCAGCTATTTATTTAAAAAACATTTTTGATGTCTTTAAAAAATCATTAACAAGTATCCGTCATTATGAAAAATTAAACTTAATAAAAAATAAAACAATAATCACAATATGAAATGGCTGATAAAACTAAGAATAATTAATAAATAAAATAATGATAATAATAATTAATTTAAAAAAAAAACTAAAAAACTTATCATAAATCATAATGAGTGTTTAGAGTTTCATGTTGAATACCGAAGAGTGGCGGCGTTGCTCGACACGAAGCAATGATTTATCAAAAAAAAATAAATAAATAAATACTCCTTGTTTATAATGAAAAATGTAAATATTTATAATACATATGTGTCATATTATTGTTCAACAAAATAACAACAGATCGATAAAATCAATAAAAAAATGTAGGTTTTTCATAGCTACTATTTTGGTCCAGATGTTGGGGGAACCGCCCTTGATAATGAGCCACTAAATTGTCCTTGATATATTCAATAAAAAAAAAAAAACACAATACCAATAATTTTTTCTGGGTTAATGGAACCTGTCCGACAAATTAAAGGATGCCATTCTCCATAACTAAAATACATTGCTGGAATATAAAATCAATAAGTCATGTCCACTTGTCAATTGTCATATGAGGAAGTTGATGAAAAATAATTTTAAAAAATTAAAAAACCTTCATAAACTACTCATATTTTATTTGCCTATCTTTTTTTTTTTTAATTATTATTTTTTATTCTAATTGTCATGATTTTGAATTTTTGTGTTGATAAAATTTAGAAAGCATGTCGACAAAAATTATTAAAATGCATATTAAAAAATTAATTAACAAAAAAAAAAAAAGGAAAAGAAAGGAACGAAAAATAAATCATAATTATTGGACGTAAAGTGTGCTTAATGATTGTTAAATAAAAAAAAATTCGAGGGATCTGACAAATTGTAAATTGTTCAAGTACCGGATATACTTTTGTTTCTGACCAATGATATTATTTTATCGATTTGATATAAGGCAAATAAAATTATCAAACATTTTGTCATGTGTCAATGAGAATAATAATGATGATTGCTTGAGTATAATAATTTAAATTTCTATATTAATATCAGAAAAAAAATTTGCTTACATGAACAATTTAAAGCAAAAAAATATAATGTTTATTTTCCTAATCGCATAGCCTCTGTGATTTCATTAGGTGAATCATTGACATTTTTCCTATAGAATAATCACTTGAAAAAAAAAAACAAATATTTTCTAGAATTAAATTCCAGCAATATACTTCTTTGAATATTATTAGCCTAAATTAAGCTATTAATTTCAACACTGAAATTCATAACTAATCCATTTATATAAATAATCTCAAATGGTTTTCCAAGTTCGCTAGTAACTTCTTCATCATCAACATTCATCTCTCCTGATGTCTCACTGAGTTTTTCATTATTAACAAATGTTATTAATGATTTTAACTATCAAAAATAAACTAATTAATCAAATATATTTTTAATGTCCAATTGTTTAAATTTCTAGGAACATGAAAATAAACGGCAGATGAATTTGTTGTTTAAACAAAAAGTTTTCCTTTGAATCCCTATGGTGATGCTGCCCTGGATTGTAACAATTAGAATAGAAAATTTCCTTGGTTAAGGTCATACTCACGATTATTAAAAAAATAATTGTTACAAATAAAATTCTAAATTGATTTGTTGATTTTATAATTTCTAAAATAAATATAAATTTAAAATGGTTATTAGCAACTGTGGTATTATCACCTTTGCAGCTATTCATGCTATTCATGATCGACTTGTTGACATTTGAATTTTAAGACTCCATACTTGTACGGCGACAGTTTTCATGTAAACCATAATTAAGCTAAAACTGTCGTCGTACTCATTTGCCGGGTACACCTTAATATTGAAAAATTCTTCATTTGGAATTCAGGAATTTGACAAGTATTAAAAAGTGATAAACACACGTGACAAATTGTAAATATTGTAATAAATTTATACAACAATGGCATTTGATTTTAAAAAAGAAGAAGATGTCAAAGCATATTTACAAAATATTTATTTAGAATATAGATTTGGATGTGAAAAAGAAAAAAATGGAAACTGTAAGTTATATAAATCTAACCTAATTATTTGTTAAAAACAAAAATAAATATTTGTTTTTTAATTATTAAATAACAACAATTTCAGCATGCCATTTACTTGGTGATTATATGGAAGGAATAAAAAATGAATTTGACAAAGCAGCACAACTTTATAAAGACAATTGTGATGAAAGAAATTGGCCAAGAAGTTGTGCAAAATATGCTGGTTATGTATCAATTGGTAAGAAAATTAATAAACAATTATAAAACATAATAATTAATCTAAATTATTCTTAAAATAGGTAGAGGATGTACAAAAAATATACAAGAAGCTTTTAAATATATACAAAAAAGTTGTGATCTTGATGATCCACGTGGTTGTGTTAAAGCTGGTGAAATGGCTGCATCACCATTTGATTCATTTGTAGAAAACCGTGATGAAGAAATAAAATTGTCAATTAAAAATTTAGAAAAAGCATGTCATAAACTTAACGAAGAAAAAGGTTGTTTTGTATTATCAACAATTTATCTTGGTAGTCTTAAAAATGAAGTTGAAATTGATTTACCAAAAGCATTTAAATTATCAATGAAATCATGTGATGCTGGTAATCCATATGCATGTGCAAACGTATCACAAATGTATGCACGTGGTGAAGGTATTGAAAAAAATGATAAACTTTCTGAATCATTTAAACAACGTGCAATATCACTTCACAATGATGTTGCCAAAGTTAGAGCACAACTACAATTTCAACAAGGTATCGATAATTGATTTTTAATTAATTTCAATTTAACTCTATTTTAATCCAAAAAAAAAAAAAACAGTTGACTTGTATTAGAATTTGTTAGTGTATATTCATGATATCATTAAACTTTTATAAAAATTAATTAATAATTTGCTCTTTATTAAATAAACAATTATTTATCTTAAAAATTGATAAATTGTTTTTTAAAAAAAATAATATTGTCAACTTGATCAATATATTTTTCTTTTTTTTTTTTTGTCTTTTTTAAGGCTTTTTTTAACATTTACATGGTACAAAAATTATTCTACAATTATGTTTTATAGAAATATATAATTTATAAATTTTATGATTATTCATTTTGAAAACTTTCATGAAAACAACGATGGTAATGTATTTTTTTTTTTTTGATTTTTTTCGTTGATTATTCAAGCTCAATATAAATTTTTTTTTGATACAATTTTTTAAATGACAAGTATAACAATTCAACTTTCATTGTTCAGTCTATGCAATTTAAAAAAGAAATTTTTTTTTTTTTAAATTGCATATGTATTTTTATTTACAAAAATATAAACGATACTTAAATTCTAAAATTAATATTATAAACTTAATTATATTAAACATAATATTTTAATAATAGAAAGAGAAAAAAAAATTTATTTTTTTTTAAAAGAATTCTTTGGAGTATATATATTCTGAGATAAAATTCTAAATTTACTTAAGTTGAAATTATATGCATTTTGAGCTTTTGAATAATTCAATAAATCAAAGGTTTTTTTTTCATATTGTTGAATGAAAAATTAATTTTCATGTTCCTATGAAATTTGTTTCGTAACATAAATTATTTAAGTCAAGAAATTGTCCTTCAATGATTGGACTGAATTTTTGAAAATCAGCGATATTTTCATCTGCACCTGGAACAAAAGAAAATGTTTATTAATAAAAATAACAATTCATATAAATTAAAAGTTTAATTAATTAAATTTGAATGTAAATTTTAAATAATATTTAAATTAAAGAAGATCAATTTATTTAAAATGAAGAAAAATAATATTTTGTTATCAATTTAATTAAAATAAAAAAATAATTTAATTAATTAATACTTAATAAATAATATTTTATCATTTTGAAAATTCATATTTTTAATAATATTTTGAATAATAAAAATAAATGAAATTTTAAACAATAAAATTTTGAAAATTAAAAGCTTTAATTGATTAAATAATTGAATAGTTAATGTTTCAATTGATCAAATGAATATATTCAATATTATTATTTAAAATAAATAAAACTTTAAACAATGAACAATTTTTTAAATTTTATATAATTAAAAGCTTTAATTATTTAGAAACAAATTTTTAAATAGGATATATTAATGTTTTATCAGTTTAAAAATTTATAATAATATTTGAAGTCATTAAAATAAATAATATTTTGCATAATGAAATTTAAACAAATTAAAGTTTCAATTAATTAAAACCAAATCACTAATATTTAAATTGATTAAATAAATTAATTTAATGTTATTTGAAACCAAGAAAAATATAATGTTTTGTCAATTTTAAAATTTTCAACAAATATAATATTTAAAATGATTGAAATTGAAACATTGAAATTCCAAAAAAATAAAGCTTTGATTGGTTGAAATTATATAGCAACTAAATCAAATAAATTAATCAATTTAATATTCATTTAAAAATTCAGGGAAAAACTATTTCATCTATATAAATTTATATAAAAAAAGCACATATTGCAAGTAAAGGCACGTGCGAGTTAACGTACAAAACTTTTAATTTAAAAAAAAAAATAATGATAAAATAAAAATAAAAATTATGAAAATACAAAAAAAGAAAAGAAAAAAAAAATAATGTACCATCATAACGAATATTATTTTAAGCCTCGACGGGTGGTAAATGGCTCATAAAAAATGTTGGTGAACCTCCTCTGAGAATGAATAGAAAGGGGTCTAATAATGTCATCTCAACAAGAGCCATACAAACAAACTTTAAACTTGATAAGAAAAATTTTAAAAATTAAATAATTTTCTAAAAATAAATTACATTTTATTTAACATATATATCAAAAAATAAATAAATAAATAAATGATAATCGAATCAAGATGTTGTAACAAGTGTAGTTTCATCATTTATTTTATGAATAGAAAAAAAAAAAAAAGTATATTAAATCATTTCTAGAAAACTGTTATTGTAAATACGTTAAGATCCTTGAAAAAAAAAAAAAAACTAAAAAAAACGTCTCATTACAAAAAAAAGTTACACATGTGAGATAGTTAGGGTAGTCATGTATATTTTTTTTAGAGCTTTTTTTTCGACTTTTACTTTTACCTTGAAGCATTTATTAATTAATTAATTTACTTAATTTGAATTTAATTTGAAACAAGTATCTTTATTTCGTCAGTTGGGGAGATTTTTTTTTAACTTGCTTATTAATATTCCTTGATTAATTTTTTTTCAAAATGTTAAAAGTATCTTTGATCTTTTTAAAAAGCTCAAAGATACCAAATAAAAAAATACTGATATTTTTTATTAATAATAATTGAATTGAATTCTTACTTGTATCATTAACATTGTAGCTTCTATCTTCACCAAACCATCTTGTAACTGATTCCATTGGTACAAATTCCGGTTGATTGTCCTTAAATTCATTGGCATTAAGCCATGTACTACTGTCACCAGTTAAATTATCATCATTACTATATTCATCATTTGTTTGTTCATTAAATCCAAAATTAAAAACATTTTGTACTTGATTTTGGGAATTTTTTTTAAACATTTTTGTATCTGCTTTCATTAATAAACAATTGTTGTATGGATTTGGAGTTGTTGGAGTTGTCGGTGTTGTTGGTGTTGTTGGTGGAATTTGTATAGTTGGTGTAGTTGGTGTTGTCGGTGTCAATGGTAAAACTTCAACATGATTTTTTACATGTTTACGAAGACTTGATGGATCAGTATATCGTTTACCACATCCAGCAATTTGACACGCATACGGTTTCTACAAAATACAATTAACAAATTAACCAATATTCGAAATTAAAAAAAAAAAAATACTCTTTTTGTAATATTGATAGGATTCTTACCGTATCATAATGTGTTCTTTGATGTTTTGCTCGATCACTGCTATTACTAAAAGCCTTCAAACATCCACGATGCTGACAAGCATAAGGTCGTTCACCAGTATGTGATCTTTGATGTATTTTCAAATTTTCTAATCGTGAAAATGCCTTTTTACAACCTTCAAACTATTAAAAAATAACAACAATATATATTAATATAAATAACAGTTAATATTATGTTTAAATAAATATTAAAATGATCATTAAAATATTTACCGGACATTTATTTGGTTTTTCACCACTGTGTACTCTCATGTGTATCAACAATTTGTATCTAGCATTAAATGGTTGCAATCTCGGACAACCTTGCCAAAGACATGCAAATTCATCCTGATTACCATTTGTATTATCATCCTTATCTTTATCTTTTGATGATCTTTTTGTATGATGATTATTTGCTGATGATTCAACATGACGTTTTTCAATGTGTCTTACAAGGCCTTCCTGTTCACTAAATGTACATCCGCATCCTATCCAACGACACTCATATTTCAAGCTGTCTTCTATAAAATAAAAAGACAAATCATTATAAAATTTGTAAATTAAAAAATTACAAACAACAATTAACATAATGATGATTGATATAATAATTTAACTCACTCTCTGTATTGCATAAACGTGTTGTAATATTATTTGTAAGCATCAATCCATCTTTTTGTGAAAGAACAATTTTATTTTTTGAATTATCAATATCACCACTGTTAACAATAAAACTATTTTGATTGTCATTTATTGAATGACTTGATATTAAATGACCAACTGGATAACACTGATTAATTTCTTTATTTGTATAATTTTTTTTATTTTCTAATGATGATAAAGATGATGACGACGACGACGATGATGATGATGATGATGTTGTTGATGTTGATAAAGATGAAGATAATGTTGATGTATTTGTTAATAATGTTGTTGGATCACCTCTTATAAAACTCAAATCAAATTCATCAACAGCTTGTGCAGTATTAATATCTTTAATATCAATCAAATTATTTTGATTAACAATAATATTTGATTGTTCTAATGTTAATAAAATATCATCACTACCCAAACAATCTTGATAATCTTGATAATCATCATAATTATTATAATCAAATTCTTGATAATTATTTGATTCATCATAATAATTATTTGTTGAAAAATGACGTGAAAATGGAAATGCTGTTTCAACTGATGGTAATCTCATAATATCATTTGTATAATCTAAATCTTGTGTATTTTCAATCCATGATGTTGGTGTATTAACAACACTACCACTACTACCTGGTGATAACATACCAAGTGTCAATGGTACTGGACGATTATTATTTGTTGTTGATGATGTTGTTGTTGTTGTTGTTATATTATTATCAAATATATTATGCACTTGTTCCCAATCAGATTCATCTGGACTTGATATTGTTGAATCAGAAAATATTAAATATGAATTTGTCATTTGATTATTACTTGTTGTTGTTGTGTTATTATTAATTAATAAATTATCTTGTTCCATATTATATGCTGTTATATTTTGTATGTTGTTTGTTGTTTGATAATTTTCAAGATACATCATTACACATGCACTCAATGACGATTCAAACAAGACTGACAAACTTACTGACCCGAGTTAAACTGATACGAAATATTGTGTCAACGTTTTTAAAAATTTATTTTAAATCAACGAAATCACACCCTCACTCTTTCAAGTTTTTATTTTTGAAGGCCCAGAAAATTAAAAGTAGGGGAATGTGTAAAAAGTCAACGCCTACTGGTTAAACTCAAATATGTGTTTTAATGTTTTGTACATAAATATATATATATATATATATCATTTACATGTTAAATATATATATATGAGGAGATGGTATGTATGCACTTGTGAGTGCCAAGGGGTCCGTTACCAGCGAGGGTATTTTCTTGCTACTGACAACATCTGTTGCGTTCATCATCTTTTTTTTTATATTTTTCTTATTTTTATTATGGGTACTGCTGAAAGAGCTTCATCGTAATATTTAGAGTATTAAAAAAATATGGTCACCATTTATAACTCATATATATTTAAAACAAATTAATTTTTGGAAAAGACACTTTGGGCCCAAAAGTATCGTAAGTGGATTCAAGAGAGTGGTGTGATATTTTTATTTTTTAATTTGACTAGTCATAATACGGTCGGTATACTTAAATACTCACTTATTTATTGACTCAAATCAATCAATTTTTATTGATTTTAATTTGTCAATTTACTTTATAAAAATATTTGATACATTTAGTTTATTAGGGTTTTTATAATTACAGGTAAATGCAAAAAAATCATGTTGATGAAAAAAAAAATTTATGTTGCAATTTTTTTTTTTTTTTGCACATTAATGTAAATTATTTTTACTTTTAAATTGATTAATATTAGTTTTTATTGTTTATATGTAAATAAAACAATTAATATAGGAGGCGAAATGGATTGAAATAAAATATTGGAGTAAATTTTATCTTGAAATGATTTTAACATATTAAAAAAAATTAATGTTACTTTAATGTGATAAGCTACATTAAAGACACTTTAAATAATCTTATCTTGTTGATTTAAATATTAAATATTTGTTAAAATTAATTATTATACAGTTTACTGTGTAACATTAACAAAAAATTTCTAATAGCAAAAATAAAAAATGTATAAAAATAAAATGAAATTAAAAAATTTAATCGAACTTTCGAATACACGAGTTAATTTCTAATCAATAATGAATAATAATTATTATTTAATTTGATAATTTATTTGTAAAATTAATTCACTAATTAATGTGAATGTTGACAAATCTATAAGTAGATGAAAAAATTTTTGAACTTTACGTTAAAAATATAATGAAAATAAAAAAAGATATTTGTTCAGTTGTCATATGACAATTCAATAATTAAAATTTTCACTATTACATATTTTTTTTAAATTAAACTACACATAATAAGATGATGGTTTGTCTGGTAATAAGTGCATCACACCAAGTTGACATTAAAAAAAAAATAAAATACGATATTTGCAATAGATCAAATAAAGCTCCAGTAGAATACGACTATCGTTTTTTAGTTTTTATAATTTATATATATTTTATAAATTATAAAATAAAACAGCACTAAATGAATAACCTGGTTTAATTTGATTATCAATTATTTTAATGTCAACAATTTAACGGCTAAGTTAAAAATTTATGAGTGTCTCACTTTAATTAAAATTATGAACAAAAAAAAAAAAGATAATAAAAAAATTCTGTTTACTCTGAAACCATGTGATTATAAATATCAAATTTGATCTATTAATTTTTTATTATTCTAAAGGATTAGTAGAAAATTTTAATAGTTAAAAAAATTGATAATCCATGTGTCAGCTATTAGATACAAAAGGGTGTTTAGAGAGCTTTCAACCTGCCTTTTGGTGTCCTATGAACCCCACGGGAGTGCATTTCGCTGCACTCACAGGGACGAAGATATAAAACCAAAAAAAAATAAAAAAAATACATATATATGTAAAGAAAAAGAAAACAAAAATTATTCCCAGATGCTGCACACGCGTCACGTTACAAACAATTTTTTTTTTTTTTTTTTTCAATGTGACAAGACTTTCATTATTTTCGTTAAGAAAATTTTTTTTCTTTTATTTTTTTTTTCTAACTGTTTGGGTTCATTGGCTCTAACTCTTAATAAGTCTTTATATGGAAACATTGGAAATTCTCTTTTTTAAAAAACAAATGATAATAAAATAAATTATAAAACAAATTTTTAGAAATAGATAAATAACTATTGTATTACTCTTCCAATTCAGGTAATTTTTTTTTTTCATTTTTAGTCATAATATTTACATTGAAAAATTTAATTTGCTGATATATAAACCAATAAAGTAGTAAAGAAATAAGTCGATGAATCAATAAAACAATAAATCAATTAGTAATAGAACTGATTATTCAATTCAAATAATTTAAATTATAAATAAAGAAAACACTATAAATTGATGAATATAAGAGCATAGTGCACTCGGCTGTTGTTCTTAAAATAATTGTTTGTTTTTTTATTTTTTATTTTAATATCATCACTAAACGACACTGTGAAATATTT